>JAABOM020125638.1:0-61890 GCA_011800125.2 Solanum clarkiae | reverse complement strand
AGCATCATTCTTACTTGTCATCTCATTACTATGCTATCCATTGTCTATGTTTATGCATTTCGATTATGTTGCCTATCTCTTGTTGCATTGCATCCTATGTACTTAGTACATTCAAATGTACTAATACATACTCTATACGTACATGATATTACCATGTAGGAATCGGAGCTCCATTTGGTCATCATCCTCTTCCACGTGGCTAGTGGCTTCCATTCAATCTAGTTCGTGAGTCCTCATGTCTGAGGGCAATATCTTTGTTCTTATGCTATGTATTAAAGACTATCTTTCCATTTTGGTATACTTTGACTATGAGGGTAAGCCTGGTGTCTTGTCTTGGTCCCCGCTAAGTTCTATGTTAGAGGTGTTGTTGGACAAGATATGTATTATGCTTGTGCTTTGACTCACTTATGATATTCAAGCTATTTAAATATAAGTCTCTCTCCCGTAGACCCAATTTCCCCTTGTTTATGTTTCTTATGATGAATTATCTTGCTTCCGCGACTAAGGATGTGAGATGATATGGTATGAGGCTTGTTTGGGGTTCCTTCGGGTTCCCCATTTTCCAATCACGTCTATGCCCTAGGCTTTCGTCATGACATAAATTGGCACCACCAATGACTGTTACTCAAGATAACCTTGCATTGCCTAATCCCAGATATCAAATCTGGTTCTCACAAGACCAACTAATCCAGCAAGCAATGATGGCATCTGTCGCCTACCATTGTGCCTAATTTTTCCTCAACTCCATCCACTAAGATAACTTGGGAACTTCTTCACACAACTTACCCAAATAATTAAGAGTCACACTCGGATTTTTAGCTTGCGCGATCAATTGCAAAATATCAAGAAAGTCTCTAAATCTTTTGCAGAATACTTATAAGAGGTTCACTCTCTTTTTGATGCTCTCAAAGTTGCTAGATCACTAGCAATATATGATGAACTTATTGTCAAGATTCTTAGTGTTCTTGGCCTTGAGTATCGTGAAATTTCTGCTGCCACAAGAGCAAGAGACTCTTCATTGAGTTTTGAAAAATTGTTTCACAAGCTCATAAATTATGATCTTTTCCTCAAGCACTAAGATCTCGAGAAGTCATCCTCCAATATAACTACTTTAGCACAAAAGACAAACATGTCACACCATTTTAATAGGAACAATTGTCGCTTCAACAATCAACAGTGGAACCAATCTGCACTTCGATAGTCCAGCTCCAATAATCAGCAAAATTGGAGATCAAACTCAAGACAATCTGTTCGATGCCAATTGTGCCAAAAATTTAGTCACACTGTAGATGTATGCCATTCCAAATCACAAAATCATTTTAAAGCTAAGGCCAACTTTGTCTCAGTTTGCAGTCAGCAGAAAACTCTTGGGTTCTAAATTCTGGTGCGACTCATCATGTCACGGCTGGACCTCATAATCTTAAAGAGTATACAGGAAATGAGGGAATATCCATCGGTGACGGTAAAATCATTTCTATTACTCGGATACAAGCATCTAATTCTGCTTTCAAGATTTCTAACATTCTACGTGCTCCATCAATTAAAAAGAATCTTATTTCTGTAGCCAAATTTTCTCAAGACAATCTAATGTCTGTTGAATTCTTTCCTTTTACTTTTCTTGTGAAGGACTTGAATAATTGGAAGCTGCTAGTACAAGGCGAAAATAAGAATAGGCTCTATGAGTGGCCACAACATCCATCTAGACTACCAATATCCATCAATCTTGCCTCCACAAAAGTTCCTTTCAAGATATGGCATTGTCACTTGGGTCATCCTCATTCGACGATTTTAAATTTTATTTCGAAGAAGTTTTCTTTACCTATTGCTACTAAAGAAAATTTTGAATTTTCTAATGTTGTTCCTCTAATAAATCACATCATTTTCCTTTTCAACGAATCACTTTATCCAGTAATGTTCCTCTTTAAGTTATCTTTAGTGATTTATGGAGATCATCGCATATTTTATCACTAGATAAAAAGCTATATTGCTATATTTTTGTTGATCAATACACCAAGTATACTTGGTTGTATAAAATTAAAAATAAAAGTGAAGTCACCTCTTTGTTCCAAAATTTTCATCCCTTAGTAGAGAATTTTTTCAAAACAAAAATTAAATCTCTTTATTCAAATGGAGGAGGTAAATACCAAAGTCTTCAGCCATATCTTCAACAAAATAGGATTGAACATTTGGTTTCACCTCCTTACACACCACAACACCTCAATCACACAACCCGCACCTTTGATAACATATCAAAGACATAAACTAACACTACCACTAACACTTTACGCCAAATCTAAATGGTCCATCTCCAGACACTAATTCACCATTGACAACTTCTTCACTTCCTAGCAGTGAAAGTCCTATCAATGAACAGCCCACCATGCCAATTTCAAAGCCTGTAGTAAACCGACTGGACACTAGGTCCCAGAATAATATTACTAAGCCAAAAAAAATATTTCACTTTTCTAACTAACTTAACTATTACAACAACCTTCAACAAGCCAACATCCACAAAGAGTGGAGAAAAGCTATGCAAGAAGAATATGATGCTTTAATGAAAAATCAAACTTGGGAATTGGAACCACAAGATTCAACAAAGAATGTTGTGGACTGCAAATGATCGTATCACATTAAAAGAAATGGGGATGGTTCTCTAGATCGATATGAAGATCGCCTTGTTGCAAAGGGATTCTCATAATGCCCTGGCTTGGATTTTCATGAGACCTTCAGTCTAGTTATTAAGCCAATAATAGTGCAACTTGTGATATCCATAACAGTGTAGCATAATATGTTGATTCATCAACTTCATGTAAACAATACCTTCCAACAGGGCTGGTTGACTGAAGACATTTTTATGTCTCAACCTTAAGGATTTATCAATTCCCAGTTCCCTTCTCATGTTTGCAGATTCAAAAAAAGCCATTTATGGTCTTAAGCAAGACCCTCGGGTTTGGTATATCGTATTGCATGATAATTTACAGAAAATGGGATTTATATATTAAATCTGAATCCAACACCTCTTTGTTTATTTTGAAGAATCTAGCAGCTACTGTTAATGTTCTCCTCTATGTTGATGACATTTTGATCATAGGAATTCATCCTAGCTTGATTAAACATGTTATTGATTCCTTAGGTTCTCATTTTTCTCTAAAGGATCTTGGCAATTTCAAATACTTTTGGGTGTTGAAGCAAATAAAGTGTTAGATGGGCTTATTATGGGTCAGTCGAAATATATCCTTGATACTCTGTCTGAATTGGATATGCAAAATTGTAAAGGAGTTTCAACGCCAATGTGTTCTGGTAAACTACCTTGGGCAACTGACAATTCTCCACTTGCAAATGCTACACTCTACAGGTGCACCCTCGATAAGTTGAAATATTTATCATTTACGCGGCCTGATATTTCTTATATTATCAACAAGCTGTCGCAGTTTATGCATGATCCCACAGATAAACACTAAAAGGTGTTCAAAAGGATACTATGGTACCTCAATGCCACAGCAACTTCAGGTCCACATATTCGTCGCAACTCAAACAACAATCTTTACAAAAAGCATCACATCAGCTAGACTGGACTCTTGTGCAGCTAGGTGAAATATTTCAATAAGATTAACTTCCACTTCATAAAGAAGGTGTAACCATGGTTATTGTCACATCTCAAAATATCTCCTAGATGTGACTGATACTTACCCACACTATTTGTCAGGAGAACCAAATATCCATACACACCCCTCAAGCACTAAGAATATAATATGTGCAACTCCAAAACTCATTGACACCAATTAAAATGGAATAGTTATTAAGCCAATATCACATAGAAACTTTATGAAAAGAAATAGTCACTTAAAAAAATATTTTTATCCCAGATCACACAATAAGATCATGGAGCATCTAATAGAGTAATATGTGTTTAACTGTCGGGCATACAAACCCCAAAAAGAAGAAAAACATAAACTACAATAGATAGAGCTAAAGTAGAGCCTCCACGAATAAACCTAAGGCTCACCTCAGCAACATAGTCCACCGAAACGAACTCGTCAGCACAAGTTTTACCCTCTGCAACAGTATTTGCATTGACATGCAAGTAAGGAGTGAGCTACAAATAAATATTACTAGTAAGATGCTTGACTTGCTATTTTAATACCCTTGGAACAAGAGTTATAAAATACATTTGCACAACGGATATATATAAATAATATACATAAGAATATACTTCATAATAAGCTCAATAAGTTCAAACAAATGTTCAAAAAGGGTCACTACATGTCTCAAATCAATCTAACTCAAAACTTGTCATGAACAGCACTTAAGGAGATCATCCCATCACTCCAACAAGTTAATGGCAGCATGTATAATTCTTTAAAAATGTACTATGGCAGCATGTACAAAGCCCCTAACATATTGCGGTAGCATAGGTATGCCTCTAACGTATACGACAACTAATTATGCCCCTATTAACCACATCACAATAATAAAGAAGGATATCCAGCATCACACCACATGTAATGTCATGACCCAAACCTAGGGCCTTGATGTGAACGGTGAATGGGGAACTTGAAGGGATCCCAAACAATCCTTTTAGCATATCATTACATATCCTTGGTCGCAAAAGCAAATAAACAACAATAAAAGATAATAAAAAGGGAATACGGGGCCAAGGGACATTTTTGATACTATAGAAACACAACAAGTCAATAGCATAGCATTAACATATCATAAGGTTCCAACAACACCTCTAATACATAGATAGGAGCAGGGGCCAAGACAACTTTTCAGGACTCACCGTCATAGTTGAAAGCATACAATTAGATAATGAGAGTTTTTACATAACATGAGAACAAGAGATATCATCCCCGGAGTTGAGGACTTAACAAAATTGCTTTGAGAAGATAGTACTAGCCACGGAGAGAAAGTGGATGATCGTGAGAAGCTCCGATTCGTCCATGGTAACATCATATAGGTATAGAGTATGTGTTAGTACGTTTGAATGTACTAAGTATGAAGGATGCAATGCAACAAGAGATAAGCAACATAATCAAAATGCATAATTCGGCAATAAATGAGCATATGGCAATATGACATGCAGGAATGATGCTTGAAGTAAACATGCTTATATATAGAACATAATTCATATGTAGGAAAAGCCCATCATCACAAACAAGCAAACTTAGTACTTGGAACCCAAGGTAGACACCCCTTGAAAGTGATTGAGGTATCAACCCTTTAATTGGTCGATGGTTGTTACACCCTACCATCTGTGGTGATTAAGGTACCAACCCCTCAATTGGTTAACGACATAACCACCCTCGTCCCAAGTGATTGAGAAATCAAACCCCCAATTGGTTGATGGGAAAGACTACCCCCCATCAAAAGTGATTGAGGTATTAACCCCTCAATCGGTTAATGGGCATACCACCCCCTATCAAGATGGTTGAGGCAATTTATCCCTCCTCAACTAGGTATGGTCAACTCACAAACTATAGGTACCTTCCATGAAATCAATACATATGTACCTTCCTTTCATTATCATAACGTCATTCAAGTCATAGGTCATATAATAGATCATCAATAGCTCAAGAATCCAAACTGGACATTTTATCAAACACTTGGCGGGTGTGTAATGCTAGTTAAAACCATCCAATTCAAGAGTAAAGTCCTGCAATAAAACTTTAAGTAAATCAACCCACCAACACTTGGTAATACCTTCATGTAATATACATCAAAACCCTTCATCAAATCTCAAGATATATCATAGGTTCATAGCTCAAAACATGCTTAAACAATCACACTTTTATGAAACCCCAACTTAGTTCATTGTCAAATTCATAATCAGTAAAACCCATAAGTGAATCAACTTAGAAACTTGCAATTTAAGTAAAAAGTAAGGTTAGGAACCATGGGTGAATGGACCTAATGGTTGAAACCCACACACCATAACTTTGGAGATTTCCTTGAAGAAGATTTTAATGGAGACTTGAAGCTTAGGTGAAATCCTTAGATCCGGAAGGAGATCGAGACATTTGAAATTTCAGTGAAATATTTGCCTAGGTGTTTGATAGAGTATTGGGGAATGTTTTAAATGATATAGGTTGAAAAATGACTAAGTATAGGTGTTTTTACGCGTATGAAGGCTTAGGCCCAAGACCCAAAGGCCTTGGACCGAAATAGGAAAAACTGGCAACAAAATACACATGTCCTCGTCTGGTTCCCGATGTGAACCCCACGTATGTAACGATCCCAAAAAGTTCCCAAAAATGTGCCTCAAAATGCTCGAAATTTTAATTTTCATGTATCTCAAAATTCATTCGTTATCTCGAAAATCTGACTTTGGATTCTTGTTCAGGGGGTCCAAACTATGGGTAAAAGGATATAACCCCAATTTTAAGAGCAAAGATTTAGCAATTATGAAATTCCAAGAACACAAATTCCAGAGAGGTTTTCGCGTCGCCTCCATGATGCGCCCGTGTGTTATTTTTGACACTACTTTTTTAGCTTTGGTCCAAGACTTTAATCTTGGGAGTAAATGTTCCCATATGTTCTTTTACCCGTGCTTAGTCATATTTCACCCTCATATCACCCAAAACATTTCTCAATACTCACTCAAACACTCAGTCATATTTTCACTACCTAAACTCAAGTCCCAAACACTTATCCCAAGTTAAGGTTCTCCTTCAAGGTTCTTCTTCAAGCTTCAAGTTCCCATATCCAATTTTCACCAAGTTCATTTCCAAGCTAAGGTATATAGGTTTTATCCATTTGGTTCTTCGACCCATGGTGTCCTAATCTCCTTTTTACTCAATTTGCATGATTTCAAGTTGATTTTATATATGGGTCTTGGATATTGAGAAATTTACTGCCCAGTGATTTGAGTTCACGAAAGTATGGTTGTTCTAGCATATTTTGAGGTCTAAATCTTGGACCTAATGTTGGATTTGATGAGGGGTTTTGATGTGAATGTCTTGAGACTATGGCAAGGTGTTTATTGATGGTTTTACAATAAATTTTCATGCATGATTTCATCCTTAAATTGCATGGTCTTTTACCCCCATTTCAAACCCCCCAAGTGTTTGATAAATTGTCCGGCTAGGTTTTCTTGTGGAGTTGAAAGTCCAAAGCATGAGATATGATATGAATGACTATATGATGATGAAATGATCTTATGTATATTAATAAATTCTATATAAAATATTGCATTAGACCATGCCCAATCCCGGGGGACTAAGGACTCGGATAACCAAGGTGGGGGTTCGTACTCATCCACCGAGGTGGGGGTTTGTACTCATCAACCGAGGTGGGAGTTTGCACTCATCAATCGAGGTGGGAGTTTGTACTCAGCAAACCATGTAAGCAGTTTGTGCTTCACCACCAGGGTGATAAGGTGTGATTATCATCAACAATGTGAGTGGTTTGTACCGCACCACCAGGGCGATGGGGTGAGATCATCATCAACTGACTAAGGGGTTCATACTTTGGAAATATAAATGGTCTATTCTTAACAAATGATATCCTCTATGAACATGAGTTACATAAGAATGATTTACTTTAGCATTGATCATACATGTCATATTGTTACATCATGCCTATTGCTTAACATTACGCATTTCGATTATGGTGCCTATCTAGTGTTACATTGCATCCTACACATTTAGTATATTCAAACATACTAACGGATACTCTATACTTACATGATGTTATCATGTAGGAACCGATGTTCAAGTTAATCATCCTCCTCCTCAACATGGCTAGTTTGATGCTACTCAAGCTATTTGGTGAGTCCTTTATTTTGGTGACCTTAGTCTATATTGCTCCTATTATGCACTGAGACATTCTTATTTGTTGTCTATTTGATTATAAGGGTGATCCCGATTACTTTGTCTTGGCCCCCGCTCTTATCTTTGTCTTAGAGGTGTTTGTTGGACATGTTATGTATCGATGTTAAGAGCCTTGACTCTATTATTCTTGATGTCTATGATATGAGCTTGTATCTTGTCTCTTGCTTATGATAGTGTGCAAGACTTTCCCTTAGAGCTGGTTTCCCTATTCTTATATCTTTGATGCTTGATTTATTACTTCTACGACCAAGGATGTGTAATGATACTTTATGAGGCTTGCTTGGGGTCCCTTTGGGTCCCCCCCCTTGTGCTGTGTCACGTCTAGGTCCTAGGCTTAGGTCGTGAAAAACTTGGTCTCAGAGCGCTAGGTTGATAGATCCTCAGAGTCCAATACATCACATCGATTAGAATCCTATTCATGGTTATGAAGTGCGCCATGACTATGAATAGGAGGTTGTGAGACGTTTTAGTAAATGTTTCCCTTCTTCATAATTCTAAATCATGTTATAGTGTGGTAAGTTTTTCCCCTAACAATTGTTCTTTTCTATGTTAGATCATTCCAAATACTCAAGGACGAAGGGCTCAAACTCCCGAGGAGCAACCTAGTTGAGCTCCGGGATGCTCTCACTATGGTTGCCCAAGTGGTGGCCAACCATGTCAATCAAAGGGCCCAAGCCCCTCATGCTACTACATCGGGAGCTAGGGTAAGGGACCTCATGAGGATGAATCATCCAGTTTTCTATGGGTTAAAGGTTTATGAAGATCCACAAGAGTTCATTGATGAGGTCTACAAAATCTTGAATATCATGATTGTTGGGCCGAATGAAAAGGTGGAGTTGGCTGCGTACCAACTCAAAGGGGTAGCTCAAATATGGTATGATCAATGGAAGGGTGAGAAGGGGGTTGGTAATGTGGTTCTTTGAGAGGAGTTCAAATTGGCTTTCCTTTATCAGTTTTTTCCCTCTTGAGCTTAGGGAAGCTAAGTTCGTGAAGTTTATGAACTTAAAACAAGGTGCTATGAGCGTGAGGAAGTATGGCCTTAAGTTTAATTAACTTTCAAAGTATGCACCTCATTTGGTGGCCGATCCTAGATCTAGGATGAATAAGTTCATGATGGGGGTCTCCAACTTGGTAAGTGAAGAATGGCAGTCCACCATACTGATTAGCGACATGGACTTGTCTCGATTGATGATATATGTCGGGCAACTGGAGGAGGAAAAGATGAAGAAGAAGAGGGGGCATGAGGCTAAGAGGGCTCAGTTTGAGGGTAAGTTTCAAAAGGTGCTAGATTTCATCAAGGCCAAGGGCTTCCTCATGCTACCAATAGGGGGTTTGCCAATGACTTCCCTAGGCCACAAGGTGTTGGTGGTGTGACTCCTATTGATGGGTGTCCTAGATGTGGAAGAAATCATAGAGGCCCATGTTTAAATGATTCTAATGCATGCTTTGGTTATGGGGAGCTTGGGCACAAGAAGGTAGATTGTCCAAGAAATCATGGCAAAGTCCGAGATACTAATGTTGTCCCATTGGATAGAGGTGGTCCTCAAGGTACAATCGATTTTATGCTCTACATAGGAGGCAAGGGGTTGGTGAATTCCCTGATGTTGTTAGCTGTATGTTGAAAATCTTTGATTTTGATGTGTATGCTTTGATTGATCCTGGTGCCACTCTTTCCTTTGTTACCCCTTTTGTTACTAAAAATTTTCATGTTGTCCCCGAGTTGTTTCATGAGTCATATGAAGTGTCTACTCCTACTGATGCCTCTATTGTTACTAGAAAAGTTTATAGGATTTGTTCTATTACCATTTTGCATAAGTTGTTGCCTTTTGATCTTGTTGAATTAGACATGGTATATTTTGATGTCATACTTGGGATTGATTGGTTGCATGCCTACTATGCTTCTATTGATTATAGAACCCCTAGGGTCAACTTTCAATTTCCTAATGAACCCATACTTGAATGGGGAAGTCAAGATGTGGTGGTCAAGGGTAGATTCATTTCATGTATTAAAGTCCGTAAGTTGATTTCTAGGGGTTTTTTATCATCTTGTGAGGGTTAAAGATGTGGAGTCCAAAGTCCCTTCCATTGAGTCGATCCCTATTGTAAACACGTTTCTTGATGTCTTCCCAAATGACCTTCTCGGTGTTCCTCACGAGAGACTGATAGATTTTGTCATAGATCTCCTTCTAGATACTCAACCTATCTTCATTCTCCCTTACCGTATGCCCTAGTGGAGTTGAAGGAGTTAAAAGAGAAACTGAAAGATTTGTTGGAAAAAGAATTTATTAGACCTAGTAAATCACCTTGGGGTGCTCTGTTGTTATTTGTGAAAAAGAAGGATGGGACACTTAGAATGTGTATTGAGTACCGGCAACTCAATAGGGTCACTATAAAGAATAGATATCCTCTTCCAAGGATTGATGACTTGTTTGACAAGTGGCAAAGGGCTAGCTTCTTCTCTTAGATTAATTTTCAGTCCAGGTATCATCAAGTGAGGATGAGGGAGTGTGATATTGCTAAGACAGTCTTCCGGACTAGATATAGGCATTATGAGTTTGTTATGATGTCTTTTGGGTTGACTAATGCACCGACCATCTTGATGGACCTAATGAATAGGGTCTTCAAACCTTACCTTGATTCCTTTATTGTGGTCTCCATCGATGATATATTAATCTATTCACATAGTGGAAAGGAGCATATTTGAGGGTTATGTTGCAAAGATTGAGAGAGGAGAAATTGAATGTCAAATATGATAAGTGTGAATTTTGGTTGGAGGAGGTTGCATTTTTGGGTCATGTGGTGGCGGGGATGGTGTAAAAGTGGATACTAAGAAAATTAATGTAATTAGGAATTGGCCTAGGCCGTTAACCCCATCGGATTTTAGGAGCTTCTTCGGCCTTGCAGGTTGCTATAGAGGATTTGTGAATGGGCGCTTCTCTATTGCTTCCTTTATGACCAAATTGACTCAAAAGAAGGTTTAGTTTTTATAGAACGATGAATGTGCGAGAAGCTTCCAAACATTAAAGGATAGGCTTATGTCTGCTCTATATTGTCACTACCGGATCGGCTTGAGGGTTTTGTTGTGTATCGTGATGCAACGATAGTTAGTTTGGGCTTTGTGCTAATGCAAAATGGTAAGGTCATAGCTTATGTTTCTAGACAACTCAAGATATATGAAAGGAACTACCCTACCCATGATGTAGAGTTGGCTACCATTGTGTTTGCGTTAAAGAATTGGCGTCATTACTTATATGGTGTGCATGTTTATGTCTTCACAGATCATAAGAGCCTTCAATATGTCTTCACTCAAAAATATCTCAACCTGAGGCAAAGACGGTGACTAGAACTCCTCAAGAATTATGACATGAGTGTGCATTATCATCTGGGAAAGGCAAATGTGGTAGCGGATGCTTTGAGTCGGGTGTCCATGCGTAGCCTAGCTCATGTTGATAGTAGTGATAGTGAAATGGATAGGGAAGTGCATAGATTGGCTAGATTGGGGGTTAGGTTGTAAGAGGTTGGTGGTGATGGTGTTGTTGTTATTGATGGTTCCAAATCTTCTTTAGTTGATAAGGTGATAGAAAAACAAGATGGTTACTCCTCCTTGCTTGAATTAAAGGCCTTGTTGAAAGAGGGCAAAGTAGAGGTTTTCTCCGAAGAGGGAGATGGTGCCCTTAGGTACCAAGGTAGGTTGTGTGATCCTTGTGTTGATGGTTTGAGGGAGAAAATTCTTGACGAGGCCCATAATTCTTCTTATTATATTTACCCCAGTTCCACCAAAATATATTGAGGCTTGAGGGATATGTATTGGTGGGGAGGCATGAAGAGGGACATTGCCAAATTTATTTCCGGGTGCCATAGTTGTCAACAAGTTAAATCCGAGTATCAAAGGTCGGGTGGCCTAACCCAAGACACAGAGATTCCCACTTGGAAGTGGGAGGTGATTAATATGGATTTTATGATTTGGTTTCCCAAGACTAGAAAGGGTTTTGATTCCATTTGGGTGGTGGTTGATAGGATGATGAAATCGGCTCATTTTCTACCTGTTAAGACTATATATGGGGTTGAAGAGTATGCAAGGTTGCAAATATATGAGTTAGTGAGGTTATATGGGGTTCTTTTATCCATCATATTCGATCGTGGTGCACAATTCACTTCACACTTTTGGAGGACTTTTCAAAGGGGCCTTGGTACCAAAGTTCACCTTAGTACGACCTTCCATCCTCAAATGGATGACCATGCCGAAAGAACCATTCAAACACTTGAGGATTTTCTTATGGCTTGTGTCTTGGAGCTTAAAGGTAGTTGGCATAATCACCTTCCATTGATTGAGTTTGCCTATAACAATAGCTATCACTCTAGTATCAGTATGGCTCTTTTTAAGGCTCTTTATAGGGGACGTTGTAGATAACTGGTGGTTTGGTAAGAGAGGTGGCTTTATTGGGGCTGGATCTAGTTATGGAGGCTCTTGGGAAGGTTAAGATGATCAAGGAAAGGTTGAATACAGCCCAAAGTCGTCAAATATCTTATGCCGATGTGAGAAAAAAAGACCTTGAATTCAAAGTGGGTGATTGGGTTTACTTGAAGGTTTCTCCATTGAAAGGTGTGGTCCATTTTGCTAAAAAGGGGCAGTTGAGTCCAAGGTATATTGGTCCTTATGAGGTGATAAAGAGAGTTGTCAATGTAGCTTATGAATTGAAGTTGCCTAGTTAAATAAATTTGGTTCACCCGGTGTTTCATGTCTCTATGTTGAGAAAATGTGTTGGTGATCCTAATGCCATTGTGCCTCTTGATATTGTGGGTGTTGTTGATGATAACTTGACTTATGAGGAGGTTATGGTTCAGTTCTTGTATAGGCAAGTAAAGAGATTCAGGAACAAAGAGGTAGCATCCATTAAGGTCCTGTGGAGGAACCAACAAGTTGAAAGTGTTATATGGGAGGCCGAAGCGAGGACATGCAAAAGATGTATCCTTATCTTTTCCACTCCACTAAACCCTAAGGTACTAATACTAAGTCCTCTGTGTAATTTCAAGTCCCATATTTCACCCCCTAAGTCATTCATATGCATTCATTTTTAAGTTGGTAGACTTATGATGATTTTACACTTATGTTGAAAATTTGAAAATGGTGTTTTACATGTTATGTTGCATTCTTGTTGGGGCTGATTTTTTTATGATCCCTCTTATCTTGTATGTCTCTTTTCTATTATGAGATGAATATTCCCAAGGGGGAGATACTGTAACGACTTCAAAAAGTGTCCAAAAATGTGACTTAGAATGCTCGAAATTTTAATTTTCATATATCTAAAAATTCGTTCATTATTTCGAAAATCTGACTTCGGGTTCTTGTCCAGGGGGTCCAAATTAGGGGGTAAAAGGTATAAACACAATTTAAAAGCAAAGATTTAGCAATAACGAAATTCCAAGAATGCAAATTCCAGAGGGGTTTTCGCGTCACCTCCGCGATGCGCCCCTGTGTTATTTTGGACACTGTTTTTCAGCTTTGGTCCAAGACTTTAAGTCTTAGGTCTAAACGTTCCCATACATATTTTTACTCATACTTGGTCATATTTCATCCTCATATAACCCTAAACATTTTCCAATACTCACTCAAACACTTAGTCATATTTTCATTCCCCAAACTCAAGTCCCAAACCCTCATCCCAAGTTAAGGTTCTTCTTCAAGCTTCAAGTCCCCATCTCCAATCTTCACCAAGTTCATCTCCAAGCTAAGGTATATGGGTTTTTGCCATTGGGTTCTTCCACCCTTGGTGCCCTAATCTCCTTTTTACTCAATTTTCATGATTTAAAGTTTATTTTACATATGTCTTGTATATTAAGAAATTTACTATACAGTGATTTGAGTTCATAAAAGTATGATTGTTTTAGCATATTTTGAGCTCTAAATCTTGGATCTAATGTTGATTTGATGAGGGGTTTTGATGTGAATGTCTTAGGAGTTTTGCAAGGTATTGATTGATGGTTTTACAACAGATTTTCGTGCATGATTTCATCTATAAATTGCATGGTTTTTTACCCCCATTTCACACCCCCAAAGTGTTTGATAAAATGTCCGTCTAGGGTTTTTTGTAGAGTTGAAGGTCCAAAGAATGAGATATGATATGAATGACTATATGATGATGAAATGAGCTTATGTATATGAATAAATTCTATATAAAGTGTTTCATTAGACTATGCCCAATCCAGGAGGACTAAGGACCCGGATAACCAAGGTGGGGGTTTGTACTCATTAACCGAGGTGGGGGTTTATACATATCAACCGAGGTGGGAGTTTATACTCATCAACCGAGTTGGGGATTTTTACTCATCAAACCATTGAGGGGTTTGTACTTCTCCACCAAGGTGATAGAGTGTGATTATCATCAACCATGTGAGGGGTTTATACCACACCACCAGGGTGATGGGTGAGATCATCATCAATCAACCAAGGGGTTCATACTTTGGAAATTTAGTTGGTCTATTCTTCACAAATAATATTCTATATGAGCATGAGTTATGTAAGCGTGATTTACTTAAGCATTGATCATACATGCCATATTGTTATATTATGCCTATTGCTTAATATTATGCATTTCAATTATGGTGCCTATATATTGTTGCATTATATCCTACATACGTAGTACATTCAAACATACTAACGGATACTCTATGCCTACATAATGTCACCATGTCAGAACCGGTGCCCAAGTTGACCATACTCCTCCTCCACATGGCTAGTTCGACACTACTCAAGCTATTTGGTGAGTCCTCCATTTCAGGGACCTTAGTCTATGTTGCTCTTATTATATATTGAGACGTCCCTCTTTATTGTCTATTTGATTATGAGGGTAACCCCAACTACTTTGTCTTGGCCTCCACTGTTATCTATATATTAGAGGTGTTTGTTGGACATGTTATGTGTCTATGTTAAGAGCCTTGACTCTATTGTTTATGATGTCGATGATATGCGAACGTCTCTTATCTCTTTCTTATAACATTGTGCAAGTCTTTCACTTAGCCCCGTTTTCCCCATCCTTTTATCTTCGATGCTTGATTTATTGCTTCCACGACCAAGGATGTGTAATGATACTTTATGAGGCTTGCTTGGGGTCCCTTTAGGTCTCTCCCTTATGTCTGTCACGTCTAGGACCTAGGCTGGGTCGTGACAGCATAGAAGACACATTTATATAGGTTCGCGTCGCGGATAGCAATTGGAATTCAAAAATTTATGAAAATTAACTTTTGCTGCGGGTCTTCTAAAGTTTGGTTATACTGATTACACACTCAATTGTTTCCCTAAACAAGAATAGAAAGTTGGATTTTTGATATTACGCGTGAATTTTGAGATATATGAAAGTTTCGATTATGGGCACTTTCGAGGCACATTTTCAGATACTTTTTTGGGGTCGTTTCGTATAACTCATGAAAATATTCAATATTTTGCTCAAAAATAACATATCTAGGGCTGATAAAAGAAAACATCAACTCTGTCAGGCACATGTTTGTCCCAACACATACACCAGATAGAGAAAAATATATTTTTTTCAAAGCTTATTTGAATAGCAAGTACTAAAGCTTAAAGTCTCACTTACCTTATTAATGAAAAGTTCAACAACCTTGCACATGTAGAAACACCCACCAAAACATCCTTATTTTCCTCAATCCATGAAAAAATATTGATTATCGATATCAATTGTGTTGTTCAAACTCAAGTCTCAATATCTCTAGTCTTCAAGTTTAGAGTTAAACCCTAATACTCAATACCTTAGACTATAAATTAAGAGTAAAGGTATTCTTAATCTCATTATTAAAACTCAATTGGTGAAAATTCAGGTAATATGTTTTCAACTAACAAGAGCACACCCCAACAAGAAAATACTTGCACTTTATTACCCAACAGAGTGGTACAAAGATCAAGTTGAATCTATGTATGAATTTACTCGAATCACCATGTGAGTTGTGTGTTTTCTTCAAGGACCAAAGAATGAAAGAAGAAGAAGAAAAGGGACAGCCCTAATTTTCTTTTCTTTCTAGCGTCGCATATCATAGAAAAATTAAACTGGGCCACTTCTTTTCTTTTTCATAAAAATTATTAATGGTTAAAATTACCAATTAACCCTTCATTAAAAATATAAGGATTATTACACTTATCATCTGTATCGTTAGCTTCTTTATCTTACTATGATATGTACTTGCTAAATCGGACAAGACAATTTTAAAAGTTAAGGCTGCATATAAATTGCAAGAACAGAGATATAGGTAGTAATTCTGACAAACTCAAAGGACCAAAACTGTTTAGAAGTATATCTCCAAAACTATTTTGAACTATCCTCCAAACAAAAAGGCTATTTTGTCATTTTTAGATGTTTTCACAAGATGGAATTCAGACCACTGCTTTAGTCAAGCAACACTACACTCTCAACATATTTGCTCAAGAAGAATGAATAACCCTACCATGTATATCCAGAACCTTCGATTTTCTCCTCTCTATATCATATGATAAACGATCTTCATAGTAAGGAACTATCAGAAGTTCCTCATTTCTTATGAACCCAATAGCATTGCTAATTCCACCATTCCAATTCACAACAAATTTCTCCATCAAGGACTCCATTTTACCATAGTGGTTCCTAATACAAACAACACCACTATTTGATTCTCTATTAATGTGTTCATAATAATTGGGAAAACATAAGTTGTGAACACCAATTGATGATGCTATTCTCAATTTAGGTGAGGTACAAAGAAAAATCTCCAAGCCAGGAGTGATTTGTTCGTGACAAAAAAGAATTTGAAATTTGAATTGGAAAAAGTGCTGAAGGAGGTACATTGGAGAATCACATAGTTGTGTTGTCTAGATTTTGAAATATTATGGTAAAACGGAGTCGTAGATATAGAATTAGTTGTTAATTTTAATGGTGAGATTAGTGATGTTATTGGGTTCACAAGAAATGCGGAACTTCTGGTTTTTCAGTATCCTGGGAATCTTTTATCATTTGCCCCAGAGTGTAGGGAGTAGGAAGGATTTTGATATCCATGGTTAGGGTGATTCATTCTTCTTGAGCAAATACATTAAGCAATGTTACTTCTAGTTAGAGAATAAGTTCCTTGTACTTTCAAGAGATTTCTTTCCTTATGCATTTTATGCACGTATTGATATCAATTGTAGAATAGTACGGAATTGCGGTGGTGCCACAATAGAAGGGGCATAAAATGTATCATTTGTACTGATTCATTTGGATAGATTGTGTCGTTTATTATAATTTATTAATATATGTATTGTTTCTACAAATCACAAGCATTTGGGCAGGGTCTTATGAGTTCATTTGGAAGTGGACTTGAAACTAGTGAACATCTCATGTTGTTGACAGGGTTAGTTAAATACAGGATAGAGACTATGGAAGTTTTTTAGTTAATGCGTACATTAAAAAGCTTTACTAACACATTGTCAAATTCTTCTTTGTTTGAGCTACTCAATAGGCATGCAAACCAAAGACATCACTTGTCTCAATCAATCTTTTATTAGATTTCGTGTCATGCCACACAATGTTTTCTTTAACATTGCGGAGGTTATGTTAAGATCGTGGTTTATCGTGCCTGATCAAGCATGGGACAAATGCTAAAGCAATTTAGCAGTCTTTTACTTGTCTTTGTAAACTACTGTTCACTTTTGACATATTGTTTTCTAGTTTCTAAGACTGACTTACGTCTCCATTTGGTGTTAATTGTTGCTATTCCATAACCATCACTGTCACTGCACCACTGTGGAAGTATCAGAATATATCAATATCATATTATCATTATTTATCTCATATGTTTTTAAAAAAGGGTCTTGTTTAATTTTTGGCTAAAAAATCTTCAATCATTTGATTTTTTTTCCATCTTCACTTACCTAAGGTCTAGCATAGTGGTGCGTCCCATTTTGAATGAACTCTCATGTTTAGGGTTCAAATCCCACTTACAGCATTATTTTTTTAGTTTTTCTTAATTATTCCTTTTCATTTACGTTCGTCCTTGGGAAACCCAACCCAATATTTTACTTTATTTTTTAAAATGTTGAAATAATATTATATTATGAATTACTACTTCCTTTAAAAATTATATTTTATTGATTTATTCGCACATTTAAACTTTTTTATTTTGAACCCTTTGAGTCAAAATCCTGGATCCGCAACTATTGATAGGGTTAGTAAAAGACATGGAAGAAACTGTGGAAGTTCTTTAGTTAATGCAGACATTAAAACGTTTTGCTAACACATTATGCCTGGATTCAGATTGGCAGATTCTTCTTTGTTTCAGCTACTCCTTAGGCGTGCAAACCAAGGATATTACTTGCTACACAATGTTTTTTCTTAACATTGTGGAGTTTATGTCAAGGTCATACCTGACCAAACATAGGACAAATGCTAAAGCAATTTAGCAGCCTTTTACTTCTCTTTTGTAAACTACTCATTTGCTTTTGCCGTATTATTTTCTAGTTGCTAAGACTAACTTAGATCTCCACTAGGTGTTAATGGTTGTTATTCCATAAGCACCACCGTCACCCCACCACCGTAGTCACAAGTATCAGAATATATCATATCATATAGTATTAAAAGTGGGTCTTGCTTAATTTTTGGCTAAAATAATTTTAATAATTTGATTTTTTTCATCTTCCCTTACCTAAGGTTTCTTAGTTAAAGACATCTAGAAGAGCAACTAAATTTGTAAATCCCATTTGGTCTTTTACTCGCGTATATCAATTCTCAAGTCATTTTCTTTCTTCATTATGAGATATCTCTGTTTTATGTTTCTCATGCAATTTTGATCAGTTCTATCTAATGTTGTGATCTTTTAACCATCACTATGAGCTTTCAAAATATGTTTATGTATCAAGTCAAAAGTTATCATTCTTCTTTTGTCGCTTTTTATAAATGATCATCTTTATATCAAACATTCCTCTCTCTCCTTCTCCACAAGACATATTTTCTTAGAATAAAATTTGATAAGTCGTACTGACACATATTCATATCATTAGAGACTATATTATCTTAATAAGATTCACATATTTCTTGCTTGATGGCAATTGAACCATCCCGTTGTTATGGTATTTAGTTATTGAATAAAATATAAATAATAAATTAATATAGCAATTTTAGCATTTTCTATGTAATAGATCAATTTTTCAAATATAAGAAGTTTCATTATAATTATACAGGACAAACGTGCATAAGCATTCCCAGAAACTCGTATATGAATTCAATTAATTTTGTATAGCTATAAACATTAAAAAAAATTGATAGAAGTCTTATATTAAGAAAACATTAGGATGTTACTCCTTGAGAGGGTACCCTTGGTGTGGCTGGCACTCAGAAACCATAAAAAGCGCCCAAGCGAACTACTTGGCCTCATCACGTTCATTCAATCAGCGGAAGACATAAAATAAAGAGAAAATAAGACGGGCAAACCAAATCATCAATCTTTCTCAATATATAAAGGACATAGGGTAATAATCAAACTCCAATTCTGTGACATAAGAATAGTTTTAAAAGAAATCAGTCAAGAAATAAAAAGTCTCAACATCAACTGGTCACTATCTAGTCTATGAAACCTCTAACTCTACTATCTACTTGGTGCCAAGGACAGGTTCATCGCTACCTCAAATCAAATAAAAGAAAATCTAAACTCTAGTAGCTAGATGATAGTAATATGAAAATCCTCCAGAAATAAGGAGGTCTCACCAATAAGTTGAATGCGAATAGATCCTCAATGAAGCACCTGTTAATGATCTCTAATACCTAGATAGAATGAAACAGATATAGATAGAATAATATAGAATAACATCAACTCAGAAAATACTCAATCAGAATTTCAAATGTCTATCTAAAGCAAGAACAAAGAGTAGATAATGACCAATTTATATCAATCCAACCTCATCCAGTCAACTCAACTAAAAGAACTATCAGTGTGGAACCTATCTGGGAGTTTCTCTAACTGAAAATCATCACCTATAAGCCGGTCATAAAATAACAAAGTGATGTCATTTCCACACCCATCCAGTATCTTGCCAGGGTAAAGGATATCATATCGGTGGATACACAATAAATAACATCAAGACCTCTTTTGGGACAAAGGAAGCATCCAATTTTACGATTCAATCCCCTCCTACGCTAGACACGTAGTTATTGAGTTTGAGTTGTTATCTACTCTTACTCAATTTGGTACTCAATACTCCTCCTATGACTCAACATACTCATAAGACATCAATCATTTGGGTTACTCATCTAACTAGTCTCATTAGACATTTATAAACCCAATTCATCACATCAACCATCAGTTCTTTAGTTAGGAACATTCTTTTAGAATTAGTTTGGGACCTTTAAGACTCTTGGAACATAAAGTTTCATCAACATCATCATCAGCACTCACACATCACATCAGGATTACAATCACATTCACATGCACATTCTTATTGTCAAAGACTCTAGACTCCATCTCCTAAGTTCATTCTTGCAGTCTTTTATGAAAATAACATATAGGATTTTCTAAAATAACTCATTAAAAGTATTTAAACAGTAAAATCAAGTTTATGATGATCATCAACATATGAAAAAAGTTATATAATATATATAATGTACAAGAAAACATTCATGAAAACATGTGTAAAGGTGAACATGTTCACAATCTCTCTACTACCATCAATAGGGGTACATGGAAAAACATTCCCTTGTTTTAGTTTAGCCTTACATACCTGTTGGAATGATATTATAATAAAAATTTGATGAATAATAACTTTCTTCAAGAAAATCCTTGATCTTGGTAGTTCTGTTAGATTGGATGAACTTGAAAAGACATTGGTTGAAGGGCTTCTCTTTGATTTTTGAATTTTTGACTTAGAATATTAAAGGTTCTTGATGAAAAGTCCTAATTCTTGAAAAATAAGAATCACGAAATCCTTTCTTGAAATTATTGAATTGGTTTTCTTGAAACCCTTGAGGATGAACCTTGAAAGTTAACCCTAACTTGATGATTCTTCAGCGTTTATGTTTATGAGTGAAGGATAGGGTTTAGTTATGAAAATTGATATTTTATGCATTTTGGGTCCTTAAATAAACCCCTAAAAGTTTTAGGATAAAAGTACCAGAAAAATAAAATAAGGAAATCACTTAGCTTATCCAGAAAAGGTTCGCGTCAAGTCCGCAATGCGGAGCCATTGCGGACCTTCAGACAACTCTACACGTCTTCACTAAAAAGGTCATAACATTTTACTCCGAACTCCGATTAAAGTGAAATTGGATGCATTGGAAAGCTAATTCAAATATCATAAAATTGATATATTATGGTTCACTTCATACATTATACATTAGGAGATATGGTCATTTGAAATTGACCCTTCTATCAACTCATATGAAAGCTTACTCGGTAGAAATTCTTTGGACTTGGCTCGATATAAAAGATCCCTTATGACTCTAAATTGCATATAATATACTTTATATACTTAGAAATTGATCCTAGAATGTATATACAATCTAAAAGTCATTGGTTCATATAATCTTTATAAAATCTTATATTCGATCTGCGACCTAATTATATCATCTCCAATTCCATTCCCGCACTAAGAATTTGACTTTAACACCTATGCTCAATTAAAAATCATCACTTAAAATCCTATATCATTTTTTAAAAATTATACTAATTGTAATTCACGTGTCCAAAGACTAGTATTATTATTAGTAAAAGTGAAAAGCTCCAAAGTACAAAGTTGAATTGCCATTTTACCTCTATACTAAATAAAAATATTACAAAATATCTAATTATACTATGTTATATTATATTATATATATACATATGTGGAAAGATGTCAAGTTAAATCATGCTATTATACTCTCCAAAGTGCAAAATATAATCTATTCTACTAAATAACAATGCATCAATTTTCTTAGTCACTCTCAAAAGGTTAATAATCTATCTAAAAGATTGTATTGAATGCTTCAATGTTAACATAGACCAAATTCATATGGAGGTATAATGTTTTCTTTCAAAATTCAATGCATTTATTTCCTTAATTAATTTCAAAAGATAGATAAGTAATATGAAAAGTTGCACTTAATGTACAATTATAGACCAGATTCATATGCTATGGTGAAAGGTGTATTTGAACAACTATTTATAGCTATTTAGTAGCTAACTTAATAATGCAAGGAAGCCATGAAGATCTGTTAGAGTTAGCTTATGCAATAATGTGATAGGTTTAATGAAATTTTAGAGAAAAATGCAGGAAAGCCTGATTAGAAATGAATATGTTCATTTCATATGTATCGTCATTACAAAACAAAATGTTATCGAAAAGTGATAAGGGATGTAGTTGAAAGGATCATCCTTGTGCTACCTATTTCACCGAGGGAGTCAAGTAAGCCTGAGAAGTTCGTTCGAACCCTCTTTCATAAAAAAAATTGCACTATCTATATATAGCTAAATTAATTTTTGATGATAAGAGAGAATTGCTCGGATGATAAGTATTCCTCACTTTCTTTAAATAACATTTTTGGTCCATAAGACCGAATTTTATTAATATTTCTAGAAGGGCCTTCCAAAACAAAATTTGAGTCTAATCCAAAAGTGAATCGATCTATAAAAATAACAAAAGTAAATATCACACTCTGTAAGATTGTATGATCATTTTCTCCCTTGTCCCATCCGCCGCCTCAATACGCTGCATCCTTATTGTCACCGAAACCACAAGTTGGAGGTGCTTTTGCTCTCCATTGTTGGAGCTGTTATGTTTCCTGCATAGTACTAAGGTGACTATATCTCCTTGTTTTTGGGCCTTATCCACAACCTATGAGCTGACTCTGATTTTTTTTTAATCCATTTTGACAATGGGTCTGATTTATTCAAATAAATTCAAAGCACCATTACATAGTTGTTGGCCTATCTAGCCCATTATTCCAAATAGTAGCTAAGCTTTTTACGGACAAAACTATAAGCAAATGCTCCCCTATAACATAGTGTTCATGTCACGCCCACTGTCCCGTTAGGGCGAACTGGCACCCGCTGCCGATAAGGCTCGAGAGAACCAACCTGTATCCATGCACTTTCTATACATATTATAAAGGAATTTCTACATTTGACATGCCTTTAAGAAAATAAACAGTGATAACAAGCTAATAGGAATTGCATATGGCTAGGCCGTTGGGGCCACGTTGTCTAAAGTACGAGACATGACCACACTTTAATTTACATAGTCTACAAAGATTCTAGGTAAGGAAACATATCTAATAAGGGTTGAAACAGGCTCGACTTCGGCTAACTATACAACACAAACATATAAGCTCTAGACACACAAAACTCTGAAGCAACTTAGAGTTTGGTAACAACAGCTGGATATCCTGTACGCTTACTAGGGAGATCTACTGACACCTGTACCTGAAGAATGAAATACAGATCCCCCATAAGGGACGTTAGTACGAGATAATATACTGAATATGTATGGAAGGAAACAATGTATATGAAGTAACAACTCAAATGAAACTATACAGTGGTGTAGGATAAGAGACCAACCTTAGTTATACTGTGGGATCATGTACTTTATGTTCTTTTTATTACTTTACCTTTACTATATAATCTCTGCACAACAAGTAATACAAATGACCAGCTGATCAGTGGTAAATCTATGTCAGGATCGGCCTTGGCTAGGCTTTTCCATTAACCCCTTTGGCTACCCCCCGTGATAGGATCGACCCTGGCCAGGTGATTCTTCCACCCTTCGGGTTACCACGCATCAATAAACAATATCCTTTACCTTTCAATTACCTTTGAGATGATTCTTTTGGTGGTCATAATATTCGAGCAGTAGGACTTTATAGATGCAGCATGTGACATGTAGATAATCATATAAGATAAGATGAAAATAAAAAGAGTACGTTACACAAATAATGAAATGCGTATAAGATGAAACAACTCATGAACTTTATTTGGCAACAAGAACCCATGTAACTTGGTATCCACGTATGTATACAGATTTGAAGGTGACTATTTATGGGAGCATATGAACATGTGAAAGAGTGGATACATGCTTAATAGTTGTGTTGGAGTTGGTAAGCGCCTTTATGTGCCAAGGAGGGATCTATGTTTCATGCCAAATAATATGAACTCATGTAGCCTTACATACCTCATTGTACGACCTCGCTATTACCTTGAGCTAACCTTCCCTTCCTATAAATATTTATATACAATATACTATGTCATAAAACTAGCATTAGCAGCCAATAGATACATATTGGCAGCCCAATCTCATAAAAAGAACATATGGGCAGCAAGTGTATAATTATAAACACGAGCGTATTCTTTCAACCTTTCCACCTCTAATCATATTTTCTAATACACATTCTCATTAACATATCATGTGTAGCCTATTTTAGTGCCATAACAGTCCTACAACAGCCCATAAGATACAACACATAACAATTCTACACAATATACAAATGGGCGGGATAACGTTACATCCCTTCTTTACATTTTGACGTCGACAATTCAAACCTATTCCAACTTTAACCAAATAGTCCCCACCATATATACACACAAAACTAGTCCCAATAGTTCGAAAATAGCCCTCAAAAAAGGTAGAGGATGTGAGACCATAGTCCTCAATCAATCAGTCCACAAGTTCATATTATGAGCACAATTATGATATCACACAAGAACTCACTTTCACGGACTGTAAAAGTGGTGCAGCAGCTTAGCTACATCACTAAAAATTATACCTTGTTAAGAACGTAATCTTACTTCATAATTCAGCCAACCAAGAAGAAAAAATCCTCTTGAATAACAAGAAAAGTTCACAACAATCATTAGGATACATGTCCAAATTTTCAACAAGCATAACTAGCATATATTTCTTGCATGTCATGGGATAAGTATAAAAAATACATAGATATTTCCACTTACCTTAGCCTTCAAGATTCAGTTTTCCTTCAAGAACCCTAAAGGGTTGTATTGGCTGCCTTATGAAGTGAAGTAAAGAGAAAACAAGACTCTTTAGAAAAGCTGAAAAATTGTTTCAAGTGAAATGACTTAAGAGGCTATTTTTGAGCCCTGTTAAAGGGTCTCTTTGGCAAAATTTCTCTTGCACTTTTGACCACATATTAGTACATGTTAAGAAGCTGGTGATGAACAACTTGGCCCTCACACTTAGGCCTAAATGGGTCTCAAAGTTGATGGGCCTTGGCTGCCAATTTGTCCTAATTCCTCTTCATTTAGTTTAGGCCCAATTAGTCAAGTGGGTTATGATATACTTGGTCCCTTTTGATATCGTTCTTGGACTGAAAGTATAGTCTATTTATGATGCTAAAATATGGGCTAAAGTTACACCCTTAACATAAACTTTATTTATAATCGGACTTGGACAAATTCGACGTCGGACCTCGTCTCTGTTTAGACAGCAATTTAAGCTAAGCAAGTAGGTGACTCACCTACTAGATTCCTAAGTCCTGCAAGCACCTCAATACTCTCACTTTGTTTAGGGTCATGATCTCCTGAATTTGACATAAAACTTATTTACACTCGACTCTCTTCAGCGTTAGACATATATATCATCCTCTAATTTGAGATTCAAGCATTTTTAAAAAATGGGCGCTAATTTGACCAAATCATATCATATTTTATTTGCATAGTACTAGTATTATAAGATGTGGGGTGTTACAATTCACTAAAGCATTTTAGGTGTTACCCTTTCCCTCCTTTGCTTGTCTATCGTTTCCTATGCTTCTTGGAAAGCCAGCTCCAGTTTCCTTTATATTTGCATGACTAACTTTCTTCACATTGATCATGCTGTGGTCATCAACTATCAAAGGTATGTAAGCTTTCAACGTTCTTCCTTCTCCATTTAAACCTTGAGAGTTGTGATCCTTTTTCTTCATATCTTTCATGTAACTCAGTCTGGTATGATGATATCTGAAATGTCCAACCTGGGCATCATCATTTTTAATCCTAGTACGTACTAGTAGAAATTTGATTCTAAACCTTCTACATCTATCCTGATCAATCTCTATTTTTTATTGAAGATGAAAAGGAGAAAAGCAAGTTGGTCACTCCTCTTCTTCTGGATCTCTTTGATGGCTTTTTGCTGCTCCACTCAGATCTGGTTCTATGACTCTTGTTTTTTGCTAGAGTTAGGAAGTTCTTCTTTATTTTTAATTTCATGTTTCCACTAGCAATTGGTAGTAGAGATAAGGTTTCATCTCAGTATGCTTTGTAGTTGCATCATAATCTGAATTTTCACATCTGAAAAGAATTACTTTGATTTTTTGTATTTCCAAATACATTGTAGTATAAGAGAAAGAATAATTGAAATTGATAGATTTAGTGAGCGCAACAACTTCAATATTTGAAAGATGTATACGATGGTATTACTGCAAAGGGAAGGTTCAATCCATGCTATTGATGGAAAGCATCCTGATGATACATAGGATTACAATGAGGAGAAGATTGAAGGAGATGCATTAAGTGTAATCCAAGTGTTTCTTGCACCTAATGTGCTTTCTGAAGTAAGTGAAAATGCCGAGGAGATGACCAAACAATTAAGCCAAAAGTTGGAAGGGCTTTTCCAGAACTAATCATTGACAACATGAATGCTATTACATCAATGCCTTCACAAATTTAAGATGGAGTCAGTTACTTTGTTGCAATTACTTTGTTGCAAGACTATCTAGATGTATTTAATAAACTTTCGATCGACTTATCAACTATTGAAATTAAAAAAGATAAGGAGACCTTTGCAGGTGCTTCGATTCCATTGACTTTAAAATATCATGATATTGAGAATTCATTGATGTATACAAAGGAGCCTATCACTTTCGGTAAAGTGCGGCAAGCACTTAACTCTTGTGGTGTGCGGAGGCATTTTGAAGGAGATAAAGATAATGAAGCTAGTGTGTTCTTTGTGAGAAAACGTACTAGCTGTCAGAGAAGGACCAAATCAAAGCACTGATAAATGTCTCATGTGAACAAGAAGAATATGTTGAGTGTTGGGGTTGTCATAAGAAGGGCACTTTGAATGAGATTGACTTATGTTAAGGTCCAAAAAGAAGGTGAGTACATCCATTGTTGAGTAGGTACATGATTTTGATGATGAATATGTACTAACAACATCATGTCATAGTGGAGTCTATGACAACAAATGAGTGTTAGACGCTACTTGCACTCTACATATGACATTTTCAAGAGATTGATTCAACAACTCTGAGACAAGTGGCATTGGTTCAGTTCAGATTTGCTGCCATGATGGAATTATGGAGACTATTAAAAAAGTCTGTCATTTCCCTGAGATGAGCAAGAACTTGATCTCCCTTGGAACTCTGGATAAACAAGGCTGCAAGTACATAAGCAGAAGAGAAACTATGAAAGTGACTAAAGGGTCTTTAGTCATGCTGAAGGACAAAGAAGATGGCCTTTACATATGAGCAGGAAGCACCATTATTGGCTCTATTAATGCATCTACATTGTAATTATTTGATGAAGACAAGGCATTGCAATTATTTGATGATGACAAGAAATGATTATGGCACATGAGACTCTATCATATTAGTGTACGAGGACTGTAAACGTTGAAAAAAATCAACCTTTTAAGTGGTGAAAAGATCAGCTTACTTAAATTTTACGAGCATTGCATCCTAAGGAAATAGAAGAAGTTCAGCTTTTGCACTGGCAAGAACAAGATAGGAGGGCTACTAGACTACATCCATTTAGATTTACAGAGTCTCTCTAGGCTTCCATCGAATGGAGGAAAGAGGTATCTTCTCACTTTTATTAATGATTTTTTACAAAAGCTTTAGGTGCCTCTTTTGAAGGAAAAAGGTGATGCTTTTGAAATTTTTAAAGAATGTAAGATTTTGGTTGAGAATTCACATCAAGATAATCATGTATCTTCACATAGACAATGTCTTAGAGTTTTGTAGTGAAGAGTTCAATGATTTTTGCAATGATTATGGGATCAAAAGACAAAAGAAGGTGAGGCACACACCATAGTAGAATGGAGTTACCGAGAGTATGAGCAGAACTCTTCTTGTGGAGGCTCATTGTATGCTCTTACAAGACAAAATATCCAAAGTGTTTTGGGTTAGATCCATTCATACTGCTTCTTACACTAGCAATTGAAATCTAGTATTAGCCGTAACGACCCCAAAAAGTGCCCGAAAATGTGCCTCGGAAGTGCCTGGTCGTATTTTCCATATATATCAAAATTGGTGCATTGTTTTGGAAATCTGACTTCATATTCTTGTTGAGGGGATCGTATTGAGTGGGAAGTGGGTCTAACCCTGATTTTGAAGTGAACAAATCACAATTTCAATTTCTAAAGTGTCAAATTCTAGTGAACAGTCTGCATTATAGGCATGACATGCCTCAGTATATTTCTTATTCAGTTTTTCAAGTTCGGTCCAAGACTTTTGGGTCTTGGGCTTAAGTGTTCCCATACGTGAAATACCTATACTTAGTCATTTTTCACCCCCATATCATTCTAAACATTCCCCAATACTCATTCAAATGCTTAGCTAATATTTTATCTCCTAAATTCAAGTCTCAAAACTCATTCGAATCTTAAGGTTCTCATCCAAGCTTCAAGTCCCTATCTCCAATCTTCATCAAGATCATGTCCAAAGCTAAGGTATGTGGGTTTCTTTCATGTGTTCCTTTCACCCATGATGTCTAAGCTTCCTTTTACCTAAAATTGCTTCATTTAAAGTTGATTTATTGCTCATTATGAAATTCACTGCACACTACGTTAGGGTTTATGAAATTGTGATTGTTTTACTATGTTTTGGGCTATGAATCCAAGATCTATTGTGAGATTTGATGAAGAGTTTTGATGTATATTGCTTGAGAGTGATAACAAGTATCTACTGATTTTTTTACATTGGATTCTCTCGCATGATTTCACCCTTGAATTTCATTATTTTATATTAGTACCACTTACTCTCCAAGTGTTTGATAAATGTCCGATTTAGGGTTATTGAGGAACTGATAGTCCAATGCATGTCTTATGAGTAGAATGACTATATGATGATGAAAGGAATGAATATTGTGTGTTTAAAACATGTAAAGCACCTATAGTATTACAAGTATGAAGTTAAGACCTTTTTTAAAGATTATACCTCTTGTGAACCTTTTTATGTTAATGCAAGGGCAATGTTTGATGATGATCTATTCTTTTGTTTAAATTGTTGGGATCTCATGTTATTATGTTCTTAGGAATCATTGATGAGTTATTGAGTCCTTATTCTAAGGTTTATGCTTTTGTAAATTGTGAAGCCTATTAGAAGGGGTTATGAACTATTTTATATGCTTTACCTCTAGCACAAGGCCAAATTCTACTTGTAGAGGTTATGAAATATGTTGTACACCTTACCCTTATGTATGAATCAATGTTACTCACTTACTCATATCCACACGTAGGGGTTATGAACTATGTTGTACTCCTTACCCTCGTGTATGGTTTGAGGTTATGCAAGGTACACAAATGTTGGGTTTATGACCTATGCTACCATCTACCCTCATATGCTATTCACTTACTCATTTCTATATATAGGGGATATGAATAATATTGTACTCCTTACCCTCATGTATGATTTGAGGTTACGAAATGTACTCATATGAAGGGATTATGAACTATGTGGAATGGCTCACCCTCATATGCACACATGTAGGAATTATGACCTATGCTACCTTTTACCCTTATGTGCTATTCATTATATCCTATTTACATGTATGGGTTATGAATTATGCTATCTTTCTACCCTCATGTACTAACCATTACCTACTAGAAGGGGTTATGACGCATGTTATATTCCTCACCTTCTAGTACAAGGTATTTGGATAATCTAATCATGTAACTTTATTGTGTTAAACAATCTATGTAAGAATAATTATTTTCAAGCATGTTTAGTACAAGCATTATTCATGCATGTCGTGTTGCTAATATACTATCTCTTTCTATGATTATGCATTTTGATTATTGCCTATCTCTTGTTATATTGCATCCTACATATTTAGTACATTCCGATATACTAACACATACTCTATGCCTAGATGATATCACCATGTAGTAACCAGACCAACGCTTGTGCATCTCCACCCATGTGGCAAGTACAGTTTTACTCAAGTTTGTTGGTGAGTCCTCCATTCCATGGATATTTCTTATGATCTCATGCTATGTTCCAAAACTTTCTTTTATGTATACATTAACTATGAGGGTACTCCCAGATGCTTGTCTTGGCCCCTGCTCTTATCTATGTAGTAGAGGTATTGTTGGACATGTTATGTATCTATGTTATGAGCCTTGACTCTCTTGTTTCTTGATGATTATGATATGGAAGTTTACTATTAGTCCCTATCCCCTTCTTTATGCTTATTTCTTATTGTCATTCTAATTGCTTCCATGACCAAGGATGTGTATTGATATGCTATGAGGCTTGTTTGGGGTTCCTTCGGGTTCTCCATTCGCTGGTAATATCTAGACCCTGGTCTTGGGTCATGACAAAGATTTCATCAGAGCCTTAGGTTGTTAGATCCTCAGAGTCCAACAAACCACATTGATTAGAGTCTTATTTGTGGTTGGGTTGTGCACCATAACTATGACTAGGAGGCTATCAGACGTTTTAGGAGATGTTTCCTTTCTTCAAGTTCCAAGTCGTGCTATAGAGTTGAAGTAAGTCCATTCCTCCTAAAAAATGTTCTTTTCCTTGCTAGTTGATCATGCCTAACAAAAGAGGAAGAAGAGCCTCCACCCCCGAGGATCAACTGGCCAATGGAGAGCTTTAAGAGGCTCTCACATTGCTTGCACAAGTTGTGGCTAATCAAGGCAATTAAGGGGCCCAAGTCCCCATGCTCCTACACTGTCTTCTTAGGTGAGAGACTTCACGAGAATGAGCCTACTGGAGTTCTATGGGTCAAAGGTGAATGAAGTCCCACAAGAGTTTATGGATGATATTTATAAGGTATTGGCTGTCATAGGTGTTAGATCGGAAGATAAGGTGGAGTTGGCATCCATCCAACTCAATGGGGTAGAACAAATATGGTAAAATCAATGGAGGGAGGAGAAGAGAGTCAATAATATGGTTCTACGGGAAGAGTTCAAGGCGACCTTTCTTAATCGGTTCTTTCCTCTTGAGCTTAGGGAAGCCAAATTGGTAGAATTCATGAATTTGAGACAAGGATCAATGGGTGTGAGGGATTATGACCTCAAGCTCAACCGACTCTCTAAGTATGCTCCTCACTTGGTTGCCAACCCAAGGGATAGAATGAACAACTTTGTGATAGGTGTCTCTAATTTGGTCAGTGAAGAATACCAGTCCACTAAGTTGACTAATGATATGGATTTATCTTGACTCATGATTTATGCCGAACAACTTGAGGGTGAAAAGCTTTGGATGAAGAGGAGTGGAGACTCCAAGAAGGCTCGGTTCAAGGATGATCGATTACAAAAATGTATCGAGTTTCAAGGCCAAGGGTCTTCTAATGCTCAAAACAAGAGGCTTACTATGGAAGGAATGGATAGACCAAGCTTCCAAGGAGACGATGGTGCAATAAGTTTTCCAAAATGCCAGCAATGTGAAAGTCATCATCATTGCAAATGCTTAAAGAATTCAAGAGTGTGTTACAGGTGTGGGAAAGTAGGTCACAATCTTATTGATTGCCCTTATGTCCGGAACAAGGATAAGGAGGGTCATCCCCAAGATCAAGGTAGTCATGTGAATCAAGAGGACCAAGTGGGTATATTGATCAAGGAGGTGCTCCAAGTGTAATTGTTTTTATGCTCTTCAAAGGAGGCTATAGATGGATAAGGCGCCCGATGTTGCTACTGGTATGTTGAAGTTTTCTTTTGTTTCTAGTGGACTTCATGAGTGTTCTGGATTGTTATGTGGAATTTTGGTATCTATTCCATTAGTGAGTCTATTGTTGCTAGAAGTATTTGTGGAAATTATTCCACGGTCATGTTGCATTTAGGTCTTGACTTATGGTTTTGTTAGATTAGATATGGTGGATTTTGATGAGTATACTTAGGATGGATTGATTGCACGAATATTGTTTCTCCATTGATGGTAGGGCCCATAGTGTTAGATTTCAATTCCCTGATCACCGATCTTTGAGTGGTAGTGAAGGGGTAAGTCCATCTCTTGTTTTAGGGTACAATTGATCTCCAAGGGATTGCATTATTATCTTGTAAGAGTTAGGGGTGTGGAGCCTAAGGTATCTCTATCGAGTTGTTTTCGGTGACCAATGAGCTGTTGAATGTCCTTTCCGTTATGTTGAATTTGAGGTGGTGTCATTTGGTTTGACTTATGCACCGGTCATGTCTATAGGTCTCGTGAATTGGGTCTTAAAACCCTACCTTGACACATTTGTGGTAGTTCCTGATGATGATATGTTGATTGCTTCTAGAAGTGGGGAGAGTTTGTGAATCTTTTGAGGGTGATGTTGTGAATTCTGAGGAGGTGACGTTGCTTGTCACCTTTGGGTGGCAAGAAGGTGGTTGGAGGAGTTCACTAGCTAACTAGGTTGGTTGAGGTTGAGAATGGTGGTGTAGTGAGGTTTGATGGTTCTGAATCTTCTATGGTTGAAGGGGTATAGTTAAGCAAGGCCTTGATTCTGCCTATTTAGAGTTAGAAGTTTTGGGTGAAAGGATGGTAGAGATTGTCTCCCGGGGGGGAGATGGCGACCTTTAGTACTAAGTGGCTTGTATATATGTTTAAAGTTGATTGACAAAGATGGTTTCGAGAGTTATTATTCCTTGTTGCTAGTAACATTTGGTTATGTGGGCCTATTGGTGCTAGAAAGGCTTATAAGGGTTGCTCCATGTTTTTATTGCATAAAGTCTTGTCTTGTGAACTTGGTTGAATTTGATTTGACGGGTTCCAGATCTTGAGGTTGTTTATGGTACCAAGTGGGCTATATATGATTAAGGTTGACAAATGAGTTTAGGGTTGTGAGTCCTTATAGAATGTAGAGGGAGGTTTGTAAAGTTGCATAAGGGTGGAATGACCTCGGGATATGGTTATGGTTTGTCTGTTTCTTCATACTTTTAGGTTGAGGGGATGTATTGATGACTCTAGTGTCAAAGAACTCTTTGAGGTTCTGGGTTTTGTGGAGGATAAGTGGACTTAGGAGAAGGTCCCGGTGGAGGTATTGGATGGAAGGGTGGAAAGTTAATTAAAAAGGATGTGGTGTTTGTTATGGCTCTTTGGAAGTTTCGTCAAGTTGAAAGTGTCTCTTGGGGAGCAGGCATGGAGAAACAATATCATATCTATTTCATCCTATTCAAGGTGTCCTTTCGTGATTCTAAGCCTTATGTTTCAACCCCTATGTAAATTGCATGCATCCATGTTTAGGTTGACAAGTTCATGACGATTCCTGACACTTATGTTGATATTTTGAAAATGGTGTTTGAATGTATTGTTGCATTCTTGTTGGGGCTGATTTGTTCATGAGTACTCTTCTTATATATGCTCCTTTGACATTTGGAGATGAATCTTCCCAAAGAGGAGATATTATAACGACGCTAAGAAGTGCCTGAAAATGTGCCTCAGAAGTGCCCGGAATAGTATTTTCCATGTATCTCAAAATCCATGTGTTATTTCAGAAATCCAACATCATATTCTTGTTCAAGGGGTCAAATTGAGTGGGGAATGGCTTTAACCCCAATTTTAGAGCGAATAAATCACAATTTCAATTTTTAAAGTGTCAAATTCCAGTGGGCAGTCTGCATTATAGGCGCGACACGCCTCAGTATATTTCCTGTTCAGTTTTTCAAGTATGGTCCAAGACTTTTGGGTCTTGGGCCTAAGCATTCCCATACGTGAAAATATCTACACTTACTTATTTTTCACTCCCATATCATTCTAAACATTTTCCAATACTCACTCAAACACTTATCCAATATTTCATCTCCTAAATTCAAGTCTCAAAACTCATTCGGATCTTAAGGTTCTCATCCAAGCTTCAAGTCTCCATCTCCAATCAACATCACGGTCATCTCCTAAGCTAAGGTATGTGGGTTTCCTTCATGGGTTCCATTCACCCATGATGTCCAAGCTTCCTTTTACCTAAAATTACATAATTTAAAGTTGATTTATCGCTCATTATGAAATTCACTGCACAGTATGTTGGGGTTTATGAAATTGTGACTATTTTACTATATTTTGGGCTGTGAATCTAAGATCTATTATGGGGTTTGATGAAGGATTTTGATGTGTATTGTTTGAGGGTGCTACCAAGTATCTATTGATGGTTTTACATTGGATTCTCTAGCATGATTTCACCGTTGAATTTCATGGTTTTACATTAGCACTACACATGCTCCGAGTGTTTGATAAAATATCCGGTTAAGCGTTCTTGAGGAATTGATCATCCAATGCATATCTTATGAGTTGAATGACTATATGATGATGAAAGGAATGAAGATATGTGTTTTTAAAACATATAAAGTACGTATGGTATTGCAAGTATGAAGTTAAGCCTTTTTTCAAATATTATACCTCTTGCGAGCCTTATTATGTTAATGTAAAGGCAATGTTTGATGATGATCTATTCTTATATTGGAATTGTTGGGATCTATGTTATTATGTTCTTCAGAATCATTGATGAGTTATTGAGTCCTTGTTCTAAGCTTTATGCTCTTGTAAATTGTGAAGCCTACTAGAAGGGGTTATGAACTATGTTATATGTTTTACCCTCTAGCAGAAGGCCAAGTTCTACATGTAGGGGTTATGAAGTATGTTATACACCTTTCTCTCATGTATGATTCAATACTACTCACTTATTCATATCCACACGTAGGGGTTATGAACTATGTTGTACTTCTTACCCTCATGAATGGTTTGAGGTTATGCATAGTACACACATGTAGGGGCTATGACCTATGCTACCTTCTACCCTCACACTTACTCATTTCTACATGTAGGGGTTATGAACTATGTTGTACTCCTTACCCTCGTGTATAATTTGAGGTTATGCAATGCACTCATATGAAGGGGTTATGAACTATGTGGAATGTGTCACCCTCATATGCACACATATAGGGCTTATGACCTATTTTCTCTTGTTTATATGTAAGGGTTATAATTTATGCTATCTTTTTACCCTCATGTACTACCCATTAACTATTAGGAAGGGTTATGACTCATGCTATATTCCTCACCTCTCTAGTACAAGGTATTTGGATGATCTAATCATGTCACCTTATTAGGTTAAACAAGCTATGTAGGAATGATTATTTTCAAGCATGTTTTACTACAAACATTGTTCATGCATGCCATGTTGCTAATATACAATCTCCTGCTATGATTGTGCATTTTGATTATTGACTATCTCTTGTTGCATTGCATCCTATATATTTAGTACATTCCAACGTACTAACGCATACTCTATGCCTACATGATATTACCATGTAGGAACCAGAGCCTCGCTTGAGCATCTATACCCATGTGACTAGTACAGTTTCACTCAAGTTTGTTGGTGAGTCCTCCATTCTGGGGATATTGCTTATGATCTCAAGCTAAGTTCCAAAACTATCTTTCTTTTATGTATACATTAACTATGAGGGTGAGCCCGATTTCTTATCTTGGCCCCTCTCTTATCTATGTAGTAGAGGTGTTGTTGGACCTATTATGTATCTGTGCTACGAGCCTTGACTCTCTTGTTTCTTGATGATTATGATATGGAAGTTTAGTCTTAGTCCCAACTCCCTTTGTTTATGCTTCTCTCTTATTTTCATTTTAATTGCTTTCACAATTAAGGATATGTAATGATATGCTATAAGACTTGTTTGGGGTTCCATCGGGTTTTCAATTCGCCAGTCACGTCTACGCCCTAGGCTTGGGTCGTGACATTAGCAATTGACTTTAAGACTTTGTATAAGGTATGGCCGGGTAGACCCTCTAACTATTCATACTTGCGAATATTTGGGTATTCAACTTATTATTATGTTAATGAAGGAAAGCTTGAACCAAGGACTTAGAAGTCCATATTCATATGGTTTGTAGATAGAGTAAAAAGGTACAGCCGTATAACTCTGGTGTTTGTCTTTACTCAAATTTTGTGGTTAGTAGAAATATTACTTGATTAATCCTCTATACTTGATCCTCGTAAAGTTTCTGTGAAGTTATCAAGAAACGAAAACAACGAGAAGATGGAGCTTATCAGCACAACCTGCTAATTAGAAATGGCTACTATAGTATAAATCTTTTACTTCTTGCTTTCATTTACTGTTGACTAAGTTTTTAGCAGATAGTTAGGATTTAGTGGAGTTAGTTTCAAAGTTGTTAGACTACAACATGTATATATTAATATGTAAACTGTAGCAATAAGGAATCATCTTCTTCTTTTGTAATTGTTTACCTCGACACTTTTAGGTGTTGTGGACAACATCTTCTTCCCCTCGACTAGCTCTCTGACCTTTACCTCTACTTTCAAGTACTTGCACTCTCTAGTGTATATAATATAATTGTGTTTCCCCTGCAAGATATTTATTCTTAGCATGTTTTGTCTATTTAGTACTAATGAAGAAGCCTTTATGAAAGAGGACTTCTTTAATTATCTGCATATTCGCTTCACTGCTACTAAAGTTAGCTATCATTTCCTCATTATCTTGTATGTTTTGATGCTGATATTTGGGATTTGTTCCTTGCCTGCATTTCAAGTTTTCCTACATAAAAGAGTTGGTTTGGTCATTGTGGGTTCAAATGAAATGGAAGAAAATTTCATGTGCCAATTTACTTGGCTGGGAATTGAACTTGGAGAGCAAGCTAAAATTTGTAGAGGACAATTTTTGTATTTGTTTTTCCTTTCTTATTTTGTGCTTGGAGACCAAGTTTGACTACTTGTAAAAGGAGGACCATTCTTCTTTACTGAAATCATTCCAAGAACTCTAAATTTTTAAGCCCACATTGATGCACTTTGGGAATTCACCTAAAAAATTCACCTCCAGCTTACCTTAGAACAATTGGGTCTTGTCTTGTTATGAGTCACTGTGTTAACCTATAAAGGCTGTCCTACCGCCGCAGCTAGCGAGAAAATTGCTTCCTTCCCCAAAAATATTGGGGGTAGGGTGGGCAATGAAACCCGTGCAATTGCTATCGTAGTCTCTTCCTTTGGATTGAACATGGGATCCCACTCCAACATCCTCATTAGATATGACCAGTACATGGTTTCCCATGAAAATATTGTATCTATTGACGTTTAAAAGTGTTTAGATTGAGAGTTGAGGAATATGTTATAGGATCAAAAGTGTGGTTGTCAAAGGTTGAACAACCTACAGTGGTGGAGGCCGTTTAACGGTCGGTGTGGCTATCAATCCCGTAGGTTTCAATAGGATTGTATTACTAAATGAAATTGCATGTGATATCCCTCCCTTCAAAATCACTACGAATTTCTTAGTCCATGACTCCGATTCACCTCTTCGGTGTGCAAATAATATCATTCTCTGGAATCCTGCTATTTGAAGACATTTTACCCTTTCTGTGCCCTGTATTCACTTTGGTCCACATGGAAATTACATGTTTTTGATTAGATTTAGATTTGATCGGGAAACCCATGATTTTAAGGTGGTCAGAAAAACATATTTGCCGAACGATCATGGTGCTTATACAGTAGTGCCTCATTAAGTTGAGATCTGTACTTTAAGTATTGGTTTATGCAAGAAGTTAACTCAAAGGACATTCATTGAAAATATTAATATTGTTAATTTTAGCATTATCTATGTAATAGCTCAATTTTTCAAATATAAGAAGTTTTATAGTAATTATACGGGACAGACCTGTAATATGCATTCCTAGAGACTAGTATATGAATTCAATTGATTATGTATAGCTACAAACATTAAGAAAAATTGATAAACTTCTCATATTTTCAGAAAACATTAAGAATAGTATATAAGAAGTCTTAAGAAAAATATTATGTTAATTCAGTTGATTGTGTACAGCTACAAACAATTACACTTTCCTAATTTTGGTTAATCATTGCGTACATGTTTAAATGAGTGATTGGATTGGCTTTTTTTTTGGCTTTTGACTTTTAAAGAACTTTTTATGTCTTGGAAGTGTATGGGTAACCCAACTTATGGCTTTTGATTTTTAACTTATAAGTCACAATAAAAACGCCAATCCAAACAGCCCATCAATATCATCTATATTATTTTTAAAAAATTGTACTAATTACAATGCACATGTCCAAATATTAGTATTATTAAAAGTGAAAAGCTCTAAGTACAAAGGTGAATTACCATTATACTTCTATACTAAATAAAAATATTATAAAACATCTGATTATATTATATTATACACAAGTGGAAAGACTTTAAGTTAAATCATATGATACTCTCCAAAGTGCAAAGTAATTATAATTTATTCTTCTAAATCACAATGCATCAATTTCCTTAGTCACTCTCAAAAGGTTAAGAATCTAAAGGTTGCATTGAATGCTTCAATAGCATGGATCAAATTGATATGTAGGTATAATATTTTCTTTCGAAATTCAATGCATTCATTTCCTTAATTAATTTTAAAATATAGATAAGTAATTCAGAAAGTTGCACTTAATGTACAACTATAGACCAAATTCATTACACTATGGTTAAAAGTGTATTTGAACAATCATTTCCTATAGCTATTTAGGAGCTAACTCAATAATGCAATGAAACCATGAAGATCTTTAAGAGTTAGCTTGTGCAATAATGTGATGGGTTACACGAAATTTTACAGAAAAATGCAAGCTACCTTGATTAGAAAATGAATCGGTTCATTTCATATGTATCCCTATTACAAAGCAAAGTATTATCGAAAAGTGATATGGGATGAAGAACTGATCATCCTTGTGTTGCCTATTTCATCAAGGGAGTCAAGTAAGCCTGAGGATTTCGTTTGAACCTTTTTTAATAAAAGCAAATTGCACTATGTATAAAAGTTAATTATAATTTTGGATGACTAGAGAGAGTTTCTGGGATGATAAGCAATCCTCGCTTTTTTTTAAATAAGATTTTTGATCCATAGTATCGAACTTTATTAAATATTTCTAGAAGGACATTTGAATCTGATCCAAAAGTGATACGACCCATAAAAATAACAGAGCAACAAAAAGTAAATATCATATACTACGTAAGATTGTCTTATCATTTTCTCCCTTCTCCCGTCTATTGTCTCAGCATGCTGCACCCTTATTATGCCGAAACCACAAGTTGGAGGTGCTTTTGCTCTCCATTGATGGACCTGTTATGTTTGGAAATATCAAACAGAGTATATCTCCTTGTTTTTGGGCCTTATCCACAACCTATGAGTTGGATCTGATTTTTTTTAAAATCAATTTGGACAATGGGTCGAATTTGTTCAAATAAATTCGAATTAACCATTACATAGTTGTTGGCCCATCTGGCCCATTATTCCAAATAGTAGCTAAGCCTTTTATGGACATAGCTATAAACAAATGCTCCCTTGTAACATAGGGTTTCCTAAAGCTTTTCAGGTACTCTTTCCCTTCTTTGTTTATCTGTCGTTTCCTATGCCTCCTGGAAAGGCAGCTCCAGTTACCTTCGTCTTTAGGTGACTAATTTTCTTCACATCGATCATGCTTTGGTATTGCTCATCAACTGTCAAAGATATGTAAGCTCTCAATCTTCTTTCTTCTTCGTTTAAACCTTGACAGTTCTGATCCTCTTTCTTCATATCTTTCAGGTAACTTAGTCTGGTATGATGGTATCTGAAGAGTCCAGCCTGGAGATCATCATTGCTAACCCTGGTAGGTACTAGTCGACATTCGATTCTAAGCCTTCTATATCTATCCTATTCAATCTCTATTTTGTTATTGAAGACGAAAAAGAGAAGAGCAAGTTTCTCACTCATCTTCTTCTAGATCTCTTTAATGGTTTCCTTCTGCTCCACTTAGATCTGGATCTGTGACTCTTCCTTTTTTCTAGATTAGAAAGTTCTTCCTTATTTTTAGTTTCATGTTTCCACTAGAAATTGGTATCAAAGCTAAGATTCCGTCTCAGTATGCTTTGTAGGTGCATCACAATCTGAACTTTTACATCCTAAAAGAATTACTTTGATTTTTTTGTATTTCCAAATACTTTGTAGTAGAAATGAAAGAACAAAAACAATGAGTTCAATGAAGTTTAAAATTTATAGATTTACTGGGCGGGACAACTTTAATATTTCAAAGATCTAGATGATGGCATTATTGCAAAGGAAAGGTTCAATCCATGCTATTGATGGAAAGTACCCCGATGACACATAGGATTCCAATTAGGAGAAGATTGAAGGAGATGCATTAAGTGTAATCCAAGCATGGCTTGCACCTAATGTGCTTTGTGAAGTAAGTGCAAGTACCGATGAGATGACCAAATAGTTAAAACAAAAAGTGGAAGTCCTCAGAATAGGCTAAAAGCATAACATTGTATCACTTGAAAGAGCTTGGCTAGGTTGTGCCAATTAATTTATTAACAAGTTAAAATGTTATTAAAGAAAAAATCTACACTTATAAGTTGTATAACTTAACGAAGGTTAAAAGTTAGATTCATACTACTATTTGAAAAGGCTTATTCATAATAGGCTTAATTTCATCAACTATCTCTTTGAAATTCTTGAGCTCACTTGTGAAAAATAACTGAGTAAATTGGCTCATTTGAGTAACTGGGATCAACCATCAAAGAAGACCACTTGAGCCAATTTGAAGATGAAATTTCACTTCGACCAGAGGAAGCAATACAGTCCATTGAACCAGAATCAACACAAGTCATCAACAAATCAGATTCAACCCTAATGGGTGACCATTCATCCAAACATAAATTCTTCTTCCTCCTCCTCCTCCTCCTCCTCCTCCTCCTCTTCTTCTTCTTCCTCCTCAAAGAAAAATCAACATTATTTCTCTCAATTTCATCGGATTTAGGAGTTTCATTATTTGATGAAGTTTTCTGCTTCTCTGGAATGATTTTTTCCATTGAGATGTCATGAGAACAATGAAATAAGAGAATTTATGATAGATAAAATTTTGAAAAAAAATTACAGAGTGATCGGAATTAGTAGAACAACAGATACATAAGGTTTTTTGTTATTTGGAGATTAAATCATGATTTTTGGTGTGTGTGCCTTTTCTTTGTAGAGGTTTGGACATCGATGGAATCTAAAGATTCAAGAGAATAAATTTAATTTTTTCTCTTTGGAGGTTTGCTGAGACTTTTGACAACTACGAGGGTTTTGAAATGAGAGGGAAAGATTTATAGGGGTTTGGGGTAGGGGTGGGGTGGGGACTTAGAAAGAAAACTTTAGTTTAATGCTCTCAACGAAACTTATGGCATACACATATTTGCTTAATGTAGATATCCTGACCTTTCTAAGTTATTATCTACAAAATTCACACAAAAACGTTAGTAAGTAAACCTTTTTTTGCTTATATTTCGGACTCTAAATTGTTTTAATAAAATCTGAAATAGTAATCTTTGAGAAATTTTTTTAATAAGTTCTTCAAATAACATTATCATTTTTTTATTGATTCAATTTCCTTCAAAAAGGTTGATTGCACTTTTAAAAGTATTTTTGTATTTTGATTTCATTTCTATATAGGTAAAATTCAATTAGAAGTCTTTTTTTCCACATATATTATTATTTAAAACTAATTATTTTTGTACTTCTAAACAATCTCATTGCATTCAAGACATGAGCTTTTCTAAATATCTAATTATTAAAGATAAAAAATAATTTTAAAAAGTAGGTTTTGTAAAAGAAATAAATAATGATAATCTAAAGGTAAATTGATCAAAATGATCAGAACACTTCATCAAATAAAGTACAGAAAAAAATATTATAATGACATATCTCGAGGAAAAAATTTGAAATAGTCAGCAGCATATCTAGGGCAGATCTAAGGGTTCACACATGCTTTCAATTATTGACAAATGATGTGATTGATTGAAAAAAATTTATATAAAATTTATTTAATCAATTCTATTAGATTTTTCTGATATCACGAATGATTAATTCATAAATTATATACTAATTAAACTAATTTATAAATTATTATTTAATTATTTTAATTCATAAAATTAATTAAACAAAATTTTAAACTTCACACAAAAATGTTTGGAAAGGATGTGTTCCTTCTGAACATACATTTCCTTACTCAAAAGATGTCATACATGTTCTGAACAGATGACACTGTTCTGAACAGATGACACTGTTCTGAACAAGCAAATTCTTATCCATTACTTGTCATAAATATAGAGGCTTCCTTCAAAGAAAAAAATTAAATTAATTCTCCTAAATTCTCTAGATTCCATCTACATCCAAATCTCTACAAAGAAAAGACACACAAAAAAAATCCTGATTTAATCTCCAAATAACAAAAACTTTGTATATCTGTTGTTCTACTAAACCCGGTTACTCTTTAAATTTTTTTATAAGAATTTATCCATCATAATTCTCTTTGTCTCGTTGTTTTCTTGAAATCTCAATGGAGAAAATCATTCCAGAGAATCAGAGAACTTCATTAGATAATGAAACTCCAAAATCCGAAGAAGTTGAGAGAAATAATGTTGATTTATCTTTGGTAAAAATGAAAGTTGAAGAAGAAAAAGAAAAAGAAGAGGAAGAGGAAGAAAATAGTTTTAAAGAAGAAGAAGAGGAAGACGAAGAGAAAGAAAAGAATTTAGTTTTGGATGAATGGTCACCCATTAGGGTTGAATCTGATTTGTTGATGACTTGTGCTATTCTAGTTCAATGTATTGTATTGCTTCCTCTAGTCGAAGTAAAATTTCGTCTTCAAATTGGCCCAAGTGGTCTTCTTTGATGGTTGAGCCCAGTTACTCAAATGAGTCAATTTACTCAGTCAGTTTCTCAAGTGAGCTCGAGAATTTCAATGAGTCAGTTGATAAAATTAAGCCTATTGTGAATAAGATTTTCAAATAGTGGTATGATTCTAACTTTTAACCTCCTTTAAGTTATACAACTTATTAGTGTATTTTTTTTAATAACATCTTAATTCTTAATCAATCAATTGGCACATCCTAGCCAAGCTCTTTCAAGTGATATAATTTTATACTTTTAGCCGACTCTCCAAGTAAATATGGCAACATTTGCATTTGCATTAGTTTTCCAGTTCAGTTTCATTAGACAAAACTACATTTTGATTATTTGCACAAAACAAACTTACCTTTAAAAGCTAAAAACACACAACTTCTTACAAGCAATTCACTATTTAACAACTATCAAAATGAACCTTTCTTTAAATAATTAGAACTACTTTCACAATCTATAGCAAACAGGATAATTAGAAAAGTTAAACAAACCACACCCTGTAAAATTGTTCCTAAGTATAAGGTCACAGTTAGTATCAATTTTTAGCGTCTAACAATAAGCTATACTACTATTATATATCCCATTTCATCAACTAATGAGGTATTTTGACTTAATTTTTTATGAAAAAAACATGCGCATTTTTGAAATAGTAGAACAAGGGGATTCAAATACAAGTATACTATTACTATCATATATCCTACTCCAGCAACTATGTATGAATTTCCTCGAATCACCTTGTGAGTTGCGAAAAAAGGGGGCTACCCTAATTTTCTATTCTTTCTAGCATCACATATCAGAGAAAAATTAATTGGTCCACTTCTTTTTTTTCATTAAAATTATTAATGGTTAAAATTACCAGTTAACCCTTCATTAAAAATATAGAAGTTATTACACTTATCATCTGTATCGTTAGCTTCTTTAACTTACTATGATATGTACTTGCTGCATCAAGCAAGACAATTAAAAAAGTTAAGGCTGCGTATAAATTGCTGCAACAGAGATATTAGTAACAATTGTGACAGACTGAACGGACCAAAACTATTCAGAAGCAATCTCCGAAACTATTTTGAATCAACCTCCAAACAAAAGGGCTATTTTGTAATTTTGAGATGTTTTCACAAGAGAGAATTCAGCCCACTACTTCAATCAAACAACAAACTCTCAACATATTTTCTCAAGAAGAATGAATAACCCAACCATGTATATCTAGAACCTTTGGTTTCCTGCTCTCTAGATCATATGATAAAATGATCTTCACGGTACAAAACTACCAGAAACTCCCCATTTCTTGTGAACCCAATAGCATAGCTGATTCCACCATTCCAATTCCTAACAAATTTCTCCATCAACAACTCTGTTTTACCATACTGGTTCATAACACAGACAACACCACTATCTGATTCTCCATTAACGTGTTCATAATAATTGGGAAACATAAGTTGTGAACACCAATTGCAAAATACTACTCTCAATTTTGGGAGAGATTTATTCATGACAATAAGAATTTAAAATTTCAATTGGAAAAAGCACTGAAGGAGGTACAATGGAGAATCACATAAGTCGAGTTGTCTGGATTTTGAACTATTATGGTAAAATGGAGTCGTGGATGTAGAATTAGTTGTGAATTTGAATGGGCAGATTAGTGATGTTATTAGGTTCACAAAAATTGCACAGAACTTCTGGTTATGCAGTATCCTGGGGATATTTTAGCATTTTCTCCAGAGAGTACAGAACAGAAGGATTTTGTCATCCATGGTCAGGTGATTCATTTGTAACATCCCGTGAAATTACCAGAAGCCCCCAAAAATGTACTCATGAGGACAACGCATCTTCCAAAGCTTTAGTTAGAAATCTAAGACCGAATTTGCAATCAGCACGAAAAATCAAGTAGGAAAATATCTCGACCTGATTTAAGAGAAACAAGGTCAAAAAATTTTTTGCTAATTCTTTCCAAAATATTGTCAATCCGAGACACACTTAAGTTTCTCCTCAATTTTTGGCGAAAATTGAAATTTCTGAAAAATAGCAAAAATGCACTGGTTCGCGCCCCTGGCACATCGCGGACCAGTACACAGTTTTAAAATTTGTCTTTTAAATATCGGGCAGGGTTTTTTGGTTATTCTCAACCCATTTTAAGTCCCAAAAATATGTTTTAGAGTATTAATTTGTACATAAAGGTTTTGAAACCCATATTTTTGTAAGTCTAAATGTTCTTTTTGAAAGAGGAGAAGAAGAAAGAGCTTAAAGATTCCAAGTGAGATTTCAACTTCTTGAAGAAAACTTGAACTATTCACCCTAGGTATGTAAAAGGTACCCAGAACATGGAATTGTTATTTCATGTACCCCAATGTATAGATTAGGTTGATAATTGATAGTTGATGGGTCTTGAGTAGTAATACTTGATGAATTTATCAAAAATTATCTTTAATTTATACATATTATCTTAAACTGATGATCATCATAATTGTATTTACTATTTGCATGTATTATTGTAAAGATTGTATACCCAATTTGCATGATTCTATTGTTAATTATTTTAAGAAGGAACTTAGGGTAATGTTTTAAGCCTTGATTGTCTTAATGTGATGATTGTTGGAGTCTGAGCCCTGAGATGAGTGTATTGATAATTGGAACTGATTGAATTAGTGTTTTTAGGGCCTAATGAGACTGAACCTTTGTTTAGAAGGAATAATCCTACTCTTTGGGTTGATTGATGATGAGATGGGCTGAGTGTTCTTGGTCGTAGGGGTTGAGTGATGGAAATACTTGATGAATGATAGATATATGAGCATATTGAGTCCTAGGAGGAGTATGCACTGAAATGGGTGAGGGTGAATCCCACTCGCACTTATTAACTATGTGACCAACATAGGATAGGATTGGACCATGAAAGCAGATGTTTCCTTTGCCCCGTAGAGGAATTGACAGACTTCTTTTGGGATCCCCAACAGACTCGACCCGTACCCGGCAAGGTACTAGACGGATGTGGCAATGACATTTCTTTGTTATATCATAACCTGCTCATAAATGGTGGTTGTCGGTTATAGAAACTCTCAAATAGGTTCATGCTGATAGTACTCTGAGGTCGAGTTGATAGTGTGATGTCTTGATGGCTAGTGGGGTGATAGCGTTCCGTTTCCTTACTTTGAGTTGTGGATGAGTGACTGATGAGCTGATCATTATTGTATATTGCTTACTTTTGCTCGTTCTACATACAGTAATTCAATGTACTAATGCCCTTTTGGTGTTGCATCATTTTATGATGCAAATTCTGTAGGAAGAGGACTTCAACAGGCTAATCGTTGAGGTTCCCAGATCCCTAAATAGAGACTTGGTGTGTCCTCCCAGATTCTATAGGAAAAGGACTTCAACATGCGAATCGTTAATTCCTTGATCCGTAAATAGAGACTTGGTGTGTCTTCCCTTGCCTTTGGAGGACATGCTTATCTTTCTAGCTACTTTGGGTTATTTTATTTGTTTGTGGTAGCCATGGGCTATCATAGTACCTTCTTAGATAGTATTTATAGAGGCTTCATACACATAAATTGATGATGACTGATGTTGGGTTCTTTTCCCCCTTTTCTTTCTTTATATTGAGATTGTTTCCATTGTTCTTCACTTATACTAGATAGTGATGGTGATAGTCTTGTAGATCACTGATAGTTAGCTAATTTCCTATTACCTTCTATTGTCGAACTAAATGAACGAATGCGATGAGACTAGGTAGTTCACTTGGGGACTAGTAATAGTCTCCGAGAGCCAGTTACTCCTAGGGTACCGTCTCGAAGCGTGACAAACTTGGTATCAGAGCACAGAGTTCGAGTGTCATAAAGAGTTTATGAAACTGTGTCTAGCAGAGTCTTATTTATTGGTGTATTGTGCACCACACTTCATAAGCAGGAGGCTGCAGGATATTAGGAAGTGTCACCCTTTTTCTATGATTTGGATTCGTCTGATAAAGTTTAACTTTATGGAAATCTCATTTTAACTCGTGCGTTAAATGTTTACAGAAAATGCCGCCAAAGAGAAAAACCACTCAGAGAGATGCCCCAGCCCTAGATGCTGAGAATACTCAACCAGAGGTCCCGATTTGGCCAGAGGCTAAGCGACGGGGACGGCCTACTAGGACTATTGAGGTCCCATAGGCGCCTCCTGCTTAGCCCCAGCCAGCTCCCACTACCGAGGGAGAATTTAGGGGAGCCATCACCATGATAAATCAATTTGTGGCCTCCTAGGGTAATAACCAAGGTCCTCAAGTTCCAAGTTCTAGCTCACAGGAGTCCTCAGTTTTCACCAGACTCAGAGACTTACTGAAGATGAACCAAACAGTGTATATGGGGTCAAAGCTGAAAGTGGAACCGCAGAACTTCATTGATGAGATGTATAAGGTCCTGAAGGAAATATATGCTGATGAGATTGAGGGAGTTCAGCTTGCCTCCTACCAACTGAAAGATGTTGCTAACGTTTGGTACAATCAGTGGGAGGAGAATAAAGGTGAGAATGTGGAGCTGCAGCATGGGAAGAGTTTGAGACAACCTTTCTTGACCACTTCTTTCCTCAAGAGTTGAGGGAGGCGAAGGTGGATGAGTTCTGAATCTGAAATAGGGAGGGATAACTATGAAGGAGTACAACTTTATGTTCATTAAGCTGTCAAGGTATGCTCCAGAGATGGTGCAAGACATGAGGGCGAGGATGAGGAAGTTTGTGTCTATTCAGGGCAGGCACGTGCAGAAATAATGTAAGGCAATTTTACTTATTTCAGGCATGGACATGTCCTTATTTATGGTGTATGCCCAGTAGATAGAGAAGGACAAGAAGAAAGATAGAGAAGAGCAGATGAACAAAAAGGGGAAGTCAGCAGGACATGAGCCTTGCAGAGACAAAACAAGGGTAACGAGTCCTGCTTCTAGAGGAGATTATCTCATCCTACACAATCTGAAGCGAGTGCGCCCATTCAACTAAACAGGTATGACCAGAAATCTCATGCTTATCAAATTTCATGGCTCCAGGTGCTCAATCTCAAGCCAGTGTGACTGAAGGTGAAGGCACGAGGGGAAAGCCATCTTATGGCAAGTCTAGTAAGCTTCATCTGGGTAAGCGTCGTGTGGGAAAGGATGTTTGTTATTCATGCGGATAGGCTGGTCACTTTAGTTTTGAATGTCCATAGAGGAGGCGAGGCGAGGGGAGCAGCAGATCACCGTCATCCGCAGCCCCTCCAGCGGGCAATCAGCAGAGAGGAGCTACTACTAGTATAGGAGGTGGGACGAACCACCTTTATGCAATGGGTAATCGATAGGAGCAGGAGGCTGAACCAGATGTTGTCACGAGTATGCTTCGATCCTTTACCTTTGATTGTTATGCATTACTCGATCCGAGTGCCACCTTGTCTTTTGTGACCCCTTATGTGGCTAGTAAGTTTGGGTTTTTTCTAGAGTGTTTACTTGAACCTTTTTCTGTTTTTACCCCCTACTGGTGAATCTATCCTAACTGAAAGAGTTTACAAGGTTTGTGTAGTGTCTATTTATCATAGAGACACCTTAGATGACTTGGTAGAGTTGGAGATAGTTGACTCAGATGTAATAATGGGAATGGATTGGCTTCATGCTTGTTATGCTTCTGTTGACTGTAGAACTCGGATTGTTAAGTTTTAGTTTCCTAATGAGCCTGTCTTAGAGTGGAAAGAGAGTTTTGTTTCCCCTAAGGGAAAATTCATTTCATATCTTAGAGCCAGAAAATTGATTTCCAAAGTTGTATTTATCACCTGGTGAGAGTTAAGTCTGATGATGTTGAGTCTCCTACTCTTGAGTCAGTCTCAATTATAAATGAGTTTCCAGAGGTATTTCCTGATGATCTTTCTAGAGTCCCTCCTGATAGGGAGATTGACTTTGGGATTGATGTTCTTCCCAAGACCAAGCCCATTTTAATTCCACCTTATAGGATGGCCCTCGCATAGTTGAAAAAATTGAAAGAACAATTGAAAGACTTGTTAGAGAAAGGTATCATAAAGCCTAGTGTCTCCCCTTGGGGTGCTCCTATCTTATTAGTTTGTAAGAAAGATGGATCTCTCATAATGTGTGTAGACTACCAACAGCTGAACAAGGTCACTGTAAAGAACAAATATCCTCTTCCTAGGATAGATGATCTATTCGACCAACTTCAAGGTGCTACTTGTTTCTCCAAGATAGACCTTAAATTGGGTTACAATTAGCTGAGGGTGAGGGAAAGTGATATTCCAAAGACAAACTTTATGACACGGTATGGCCACTTTAAGTTCTTGGTCATGTCCTTCAGGTTGACAAATGCACCTGCAACATTCATGGATTTGATGAACAGGGTATTCAGACCATATCTTGATATGTTTGTCATCATGTTTATTGATGATATTCTGGTATATTCAAAGGATAAAGAGGAGCACGCTAATCACCTTAGAGTGGTTTTGCAAATCCTCCAAGACCATAAATTGTATGCAAATTCTCAAAGTGTGAGTTTTTCCTCAAGTCAGTGGCTTTCTTGGGCCATGTTATTTCGAGAGATGGTATTCGGGTGGATACTCAGAAGATCAAAGAGGTTAAGAACTTCCTTAGAACAACTTCTCCGATAGAAATAACAAGCTTTATTGGTTTGGCAGGGTACTATCATAGATTTGTTGAGGGCTTTTCCTCCTTGTCAGCCCCATTGACTAAGCTAACTAGGCTAAGTTTCAGTGGTTCGAGGCATCTGAAAAGAGTTTTCAGGAGTTGAAGACTAGATTGACTACAACACCTGTGTTGACCTTGCCAGACCGAATGGGGGACTTCGTGACATATTGTGATTCATCCCGAGTGGGATTGGGTTGTATACTTATGCAGAGAGGGAGGGTGATAGCTTATGCTTCCAGACAACTTAATATCCATGAGAAGAATTATCCAACTCATGATCTCGAGTTTACAATAGTGGTATTCGCACTTAAGATCAGGTGTCACTATTTATATGAAGTGCATGTGGATATGTTCACTGACCACAAGAGCTTGCAGTACTTGTTCAGCCAGAAAGAGCTCAACCTGTGGCAGAGGAGATGTCTAGAGTTGCTCAAGAATTATTATATGAGCATTCGCTGTCACCCAGGTAAGGCTAATGTTGTTGTGGATGCTCTTAGGAGGATTTCTATGGGTAGAACTATCTATGTGGAGGAAAGAAAGAGAGAACTATCTAAGGAAGTGCATAATTAGCTCGACTAGGAGTGTATCTCTAGGAGAACAACGAAGGCAGAGTTAATGTTCAGAATGATTCTGCTTCATCCTTGGTGTCGAAAGTGAAGGAGAAGCAAGAGCAAGAGTCTTTCTTGTTCCAATTCAAAGAAGCAGAGCAGAAGGTGATGGTTTTATCCATAGGGGGAGATAGGGTGTTGAGATACCAGGGTAGGTTGTGTGTGCCTGAGGTTGATGGAATACGAGAAATGATCATGGCTGAGGCTCATAGATCCAGACATTCCATTCACCTCGGTTCTACTATGATGTACCACGACTTGAGGGAAGTCTATTGGTGGAATTGGATGAAGAAAGACAATGTTGAATTTGTATCTAAGTGCCCCAATTGTCAATAGGTTAAGATTGAACATCAAAAATTGTGTGGTTTAGCTTAGAACTTTGAAATTACAGAATGCAAGTGGGAGATGATCAACCTGTATTTCATCACTGGCTTACAAAGATCTCAAAAATAACATCATTTGATATGGGTGATTGTTGACAGGATGATGAAATCAGCCTACTTCTGGCAGTCAAGACAACTTATACTACTGAGGAGTATGTTCGACTATATATTCGTGAAATTATGAGGTTGCATGGGGTTCCCTTGTCCATCATCTTGGGCAGAGGAGCTCAATTCACCTATCAATTTTGGAGATCTTTTCATAAAGTATTGGGTACAAAAGTACATCTGAGCATAGCTTTTCACCCTAAGACGGGTAGGCAAGCAAAGCGCACCATTCAGACTTTGGAGGATATGTTGAGAGCTTACGTCAATGACTTCAAGGATAATTGGGATGATCACCTACTAATGATTGAGTTTGCATACAAAAATAGCTACCACGGTAGCATTCAAATGGTCATTTATGAGGCACTACATGGGAGGACATGTAGATCATCGATTGGCTGGTTTAAGGTTAGTAAAGATGAATTGATCGGAACTGAACTTGTCCACCGGTCCACGGAAAAGGTATAGGTCATCAAAGAGAGTTTGTAGACAACATAGAGTCGTCAAAAGTCTTACACAGACGTAAGGAGAAGAGACTTGGAGTTTGAGGTGGATGATTTAGTGTACTTGAAGGTGTCACCCATGAAGGGGGTCATGAGTTTTGGTTAGAAGGGAAAGTTGAGTCCACGTTATAACGGACCATACCATATTGTGAGAAGGATTGGGAAGGTTGCTTATGAGCTAGACTTACCTTCCGAGCTAGAGGAAGTCCATCCAGTGTTTCACATGTCAACGTTGAAAAAGTGTTTGGGAGATCCTTCCTTAGTAATTCATGTTAAGAGTACGGGAGTGAAAGACAACATTTCTTACGAAGAAATTCCAGTAAAAATCATTGATCGACAAGTTCGTAAGCAAGGGAACAAGAAGATAGTCTCCGTCAAGGTTCTATGGAGGAATCAATTTGTTAAGGAAGCTACATGGGAAGCTAAGGAAGCGATGAAACTCAAATACCTGTACCTATTCGTGCCAAATGATGATGATGTCGAAGGTAATGTCCCTATCCCTAAAGTTATTGAAATTTCTCTCTTGAGTTGATGTGCTAATTCCATTCCTGAGTCTAAGATAGAATTGTAGAAGGTGGGGGATAGTTGAAAGCTCAAGTGTTCCTGAGTGAGGAACGAGATGAGGTTTGAGGTTACTCATGCTTCTATTCGATCCTTAATCATCATTCAAGGACGAATGATCCCAAGGGGAGATAATGTAACACCCCGTGAAATTACCAAAATGCCTCTAAAACATAATCGTGTGCACAATGTGTCTTCCAATGATCTAATTAGAAATCTGAGAATGGATTTACAATCATCATGAAAAATTGAGTGGGAGAGTGGTCTGACCCGATTTAAGAGCAACCGGGTCAAAAAATAATTTTTGCTAATTCTTTCTAAAATAGTGTCGATCCACGCCCCTACTGCAATGCGGAGGGGGCACGGAGACACACTTGTATTTTTCTTCAATTTTATACGGGAATTAAAATATTTGAAAAATAGCAAAAATGTACTGGTCAGCCCCCTAGCGCGTCGCAGACCAGTACACTAGTTTTAAAATTTTTCTTTTAAATTTTGAAAAGGGTATTTTGGTCATTCCCAAACCATTTTAAGTCCCAAATGGGTTTAGAGTATTAATTCATGTTTTATAGTATTAATTCATATGAAAGGGTTTCAAAACCCATATTTTTCTAAGTCTAAACGTGCTTTCTGAGTGAGGAGAAGAAGAAAGAGCTTAAGGGTTCCAAGTGAGATTTCAATTTCTTGAATAAAATAACTCTTCAACCCAGGTATGTAAAGGCTACCGAAAACATGAAATTGTTCTTTTGTGTGCCTCAATGTATAGATTAGGTTGATAATTGATAGTTGATGGGTCTTGAGTAGTAATTCTTGGTGAATTTCTTGAAAATTATCTTTAATTTATACATATTATCTTGAATTGATGATTGTCATACTTGTATTTACTATTTGCATGATTCTACTGTTAATTATTTCAAGAAGGAACTTAGGCATAATGTCTAGAGCCTTGATTGTCTGAATGTGATGATTGTTGGAGCCTGAGCCCTGAGATGAGTGTATTGATGACTGGAACTGATTGAAGTAGTGTTCTTAGAGCCTAATGGGACTGAACCTTAGTTTAGAAGGAATAATCCTACACTTTGGGTTGATAGATGATGACATGAGTTGAGTGTTCTTGCCTGTAGGGCTGAGTGATGAAAATCCTTGATGAATTGATAGACTTATGAGCATATTGAGTCTTAGGAGGTGTATTAGCACCGAAATGGGTGAGGGTGAGTCCCACTCGCACTATTTAACTAGGTGACCAGCGTAGGAGAGGATTGGACTATGAAAGCGGATGTTTTCTTTGCCCTTTTCGAAATGGGTAAGGGTGATCGCACACTTACACTTTTGTATTTTGAACCATCTGTGACAAAATCCTAGATCCTCCACTATTGATAGAGTTAGTAAAAGACAGGGAAGAAACTGTGGAAGTTCTTTAGTTAAGACGGACATTAAAAACTTTCACTAGCACATTGTGCCTCTATTCAGATTGGCAGATTCTTCTTTGTTTGAGCTACTCCCTAGGTGTGCAAACTAAAAACATCACTTGCTACACAATGTTTTTCTGAACATTGTGGAGGTTATGTCAAGGCGTGCATGATCAAGCACAGGGCAAATGCTAAAGCAATTTAGCAGCTTTTTACTTGTCTTTGTAAACTACTCGTTTGCTTTTGACATATTGTTTTCTAGTTGCTAAGACTGACTTAGGTCTCCACTAGGTATTAATAGTTGTTATTCTATAAGCACCACTGTCACCCCACAACCATAGTCATAAGTATCAGAATATATCATATCATGTGTTATTAAAAGTGACTCTTGTTTAATTTTTTGCTAAAATTATTTTAATAATTTGATTTTTTTTCCATCTTCCCTTACCTAAGGTTTCTTAGTTAAAGACATCTAGAAGAGCAACTGAATTTGCAATTCCCATTTGGTCTTTTACTCGCGTATATCAATTCTCAAATCATTTTCTTTCTCCATTATGAGATATCTCTCTTTTATGTTTCTCTTGCAATTTCAATCAATTTAATATGACGTTGTGATCTTTTGATCGTCACGATAAGCTTTCGAAATATATTTATGTATCAATTCAAAAGTTATCATTCTTCTTCTATTGCTTTTATCAATTATCATTTTTATATCAAGTTGGAACAAGACAGAGGTTTTGAAAGAGAGTTGGAGGCAATGGGGGACATAAAGCACCAAAGTTATACAGTACGCCAAAAAAGGACCGGTGTTGTTTGTGAAAAATGATACCAGTAGTGATGATTTAAATGTGCATTGAAATGATTTGGAAAATGACTATTGCCTCTTTTGAAAGCATGTATATATACACATATATGTATTCTTGTTGAATGCCAACTTAGCACCGATGGATTGGGGGTGTAAGGGCTATCCCCAAGTGCCCTCTCCCTTAACTAGGACTATGTGCCAGCATATGAATAGTAATCATCACCGAAATGACTGGGTCGTAAGGGATGGCTATTCATTTATGATATGATATTATATATTTTGATAAGGAAATCCTTCCGAAATGACCAGGTCGTAAGAAAGGGAGCCACCACGTACAAAATGACTGAGTCGTAAGGTGTGGTGTAGATTATCTTTGGCAAGTAATATTCTCTCACCAGATGGGAGGTCAACATCGGGCAAATTCTTGTAATAGCGCGCAGGAGTTTGAGATGTCGGTTATGGTCACATCCCCGCAATATATATGAGTATTAAGCATTTGATGCACCAAAGGTTTCATGGCATCTTGTTATACTATTCTCTTGATTATATCTTTTCTATATTATTTGCCATTGCCATCTAACATTGAAATGCTGGTTTTATAAGATACATGCATTGCACCACACATATTTAGTACATTCAAACATACTAACACATATTTTTCCAACATGATATCACCATGTAGGGACCGAGTAGACTATCTATCTACCTTACAACATCTAGCTTGGATTCTGGATTGTACTTGTTATGGTGAGTCCTATTGTTACGACCAAGCCTAGGGCCTAGATGTGACACAGTGAATGGGGAACCCGAAGGGGACCCCAAACAGGCCTCTTAACATATCACTACACATCATTGGTCGCGTAAGCAATTAAACAACATAATGGAATTAGAAATGGGTAAAAAGGGACTAAAGGAAAGCTTTCATAACATCAATATAAAACAAGAGAATCAAGGATCAATACATAACATATCCAACAGCACCTCTACTACATAGATAATAGCGGGGTCCAATACAAGCAATCGGGCTCACCCTCATAGTCAATACATACATAGAAGAAAGAAAGTCTTAGTACATAGCATGAGATTATAGATATTGTCCCCGGAATGGAGGACTCACCAACTAGCTTGAGAGAATTTGTACTAGCCACGTGGAGGAAGATGCTTAAGTGGGGCTCCGGATTCTACATGGTTACATCATGTAGGCATAGAGTATGTGTTATTATGTTTAAATGTACTAAGTATGTAGGATGAAATGCAATAAATGGTAAGCACCATAAATAAAATACATAACGTAGGCAATGAATAAGCATATAGCAATATGGCATGTATGAATGATGCTTGAAGTAAAATCATGTTTGTATTGAACATAATACATGTGTAAGAAAAGATCATTATTAGTGAATATCCAGGGCCTACCACCTCCTTGGAGAGGCGAATGAGGTAAGAACTCAATTGTACGATAAGGTAAAAAACCCTAAACATGGTTGATAAGGTAGAAACCCCCCAACATGGTTGATGAAGTACAAATCCCTCAACATGGTTATCCAGGTACAAATCCCTCGACATGGTTGCATGGGCCTACCACCTCCCGAGTGAGGAAATCGAGGTACAAACCCTCCAATAATATTACATGGGCCTACCACCTCCCGAGCGAGGCGATCGAGGTACAAACCCCTCAAGAAGGTTACCCGAGCCTACAACCTCCCGAGTGTGGCTTGGTCAATCCCCAACTCTATAGAGATAATATCATATGCATACATTTCTTTTATCATCATATAGTCATTCAACTCATAAGACATGTATCGGACCTTCAATTCCTCGAGAAATCATAACCAGATATTTTATCAAACACTTGCCGGATGTGTAGTGCCAGTGTAAAACCATGCATTTTAAAAGTGGAATCATGCTAGAAAATTCAGTATAAAACCATCAATAGATACTTAGTAACACCCTTAATCAATATACATCAAAACCATTCATCAAATCTCACAATAAGTCTTAGATTCATAGCTCAAAACACGCTAAAACAATCATAATTTCATGAAACTCCAACATAGTATGCAGTGAAATTCATAATAAGTAAGACTCATGAGAAAGTCAACTTTAAATCAGGCAACTTAGGTAAAAAAAGAAGTTTGGGCACCATGGGCGAAAGGACCTAATGGTTGAAACCCACATACCTTGACTTTGAAGAATTCCCTGAAGAAGATTTGAATGGAGGCTTGAAGCTTGAGTGAAATCTTTAAGACCCGGATTGATTTTTAGGACTTGAATTTAGAGATGAAATATTGTCTAAGTATTTGAGAGAGTATTTTGGAATGTCTTGAATGATATGAAGGTAAAATATGGCTAAGTGTAGGTATTTTCACACATAGGAAGGATTACGCCCAATCGGTGTTTGGAGAGCTCTCTCTAAATCAATTTTTGAAAAAATGAAATTGTGACTCATTTGCTCTAAAATTAGGATTAGACCCATTCCCTACTCAATATGTTCCCCTGATCACGAATATGAAGTCAAATGTTTTATGCCACTCACTGATTTTGACATATATAGAAATTATGATTTCGGGCACTTCCGAGCACTTTTTCGTGCACTTTTTGGGGCCGTTTCAATATCTTTCCCTTGAAAACATTTGTCCCCGAATATAAAAAGAACATATATGAGAGATTTAAACATGAAAATTTCAGCATACATAAGGATGCAACAATGCACTTAAACATTATTTCAAAAATCTCAACATAAGTGTAAAATCATTACGAACTTGTCAATCTAAAGATGAATACATGCAAATGTCATGGGCTGAACTTAGACTTAAAATCACATAGGGGACTTAGATCAATACCTTAGGCTTGAATAGAGTGGAAAAGATAAGGATATCGCTTTTGCATGTCTACTTCGGCCTCCCATCTAGCACTTTCGACTTGTTGATTCCTCCAAAGGACCTTAACGGAAGCAACATCCTTGTTCCTTAGCCTCTTCACTTTCCTGGCCAAGATCTCTACTGGAACATCCTCATAATTCAAGTTGTCTTCAACTACACCCACAGTATCCAATGGAAAAATAGCATTCGGATCGCCCACACACTTCCTCAACATAGAAACATGAAACACCAGATGAACCAGACCCATCTCACCACGCAATTCCAACTCATAAGCTACCTTGCCAATCCTTCTCATTACCCTAAAAGGACCCACATATCTTGGACTCAACTTGCTCTTCTTACTAAAATTAACCACACCCTTCATGGGTGAAACCTTCAAATAGACCTAATTACTAACTCTGGATTCAAGTTCCCTTCTCCTCACATCGACATAGGACTTCTGGCGACTTTGGGCTGTCTTCAACCTTTCTCTAATCATCTTAACCTTCTCAAGAGCCTCCATAACCAGATATGGTCCCAACAAAGCCACTTCTCCAACCTCAAACCACCTAACTGGAGATCTACAATGTCTACCATTGAGAGCCTCAAAAGGGGCCATACCAATGCTAGATTGATAACAAATGTTATACGAAAACTCAACCAATGGAAGATGATCGTCCTTACTACCCTTAATCTTCAATACACAATCCCTAAGCATGTCCTCAAGTTTTGGGATAGTTCTTTCGGCTTGGCCATCCATTTGAGGGTGAAAGGCAGTACGAAGTTTAACTCTTGTACCAAGACCCCTTTCAAAGGACCTCCAAAAATGTGAAGTAAATTGAGCACCACGATCCGATATGATGGACAAAGGGACCCCATGAAATCTCACTAAGTCATGAATGTACAACCTTGCATAATCTTATGCCCCATATGTGGTTTTAACCGGTAGAAAGTGAGCCATTTTTTCATCTGATCAACCACAACCCAAATGGAATCAAAACTTTTCCTAGTCTTGGGCAACCCAACCATAAAATCCATATTAATATCTTTCCACTTCCAAGTAGGAATATCTAAGTCTTGTGCTAGGTCACCCGACTTTTGGTGCTCAGCTTGGACTTGTTGACAACTATGATAATTGAAAACAAATTTAGTAATGTCCCTCTTCATGCCTCCCCACCAATACACATCCCTTAAATCTCCATACATTTTGATAGAACCGAGGTGAATAGAATAGGAAGAACCATGAGCCTCATCAAGAATCTTTTCTCTTAAGCCATCAACACAAGGTACACACCACCTGCCTTGGTGTCTAAGGGTACCATATCCCCCTTGGGAGAAAACATCCACCTAAACATTTTTTACCAATGCCTTACAATTCAAACAAGGCAGGGTCAAGATCTTACTTAGCTTTCACCTCCTCAACAAATAAAGATTTTGAACTGTCAACAATGACAACACCACCAGTATAAACCTCTTCCAACATAGCACCCAATCTAACCAACTGATAGACCTCCCTAGCCACCCCTTTGCCACCATCATCAATATGTGCTAGGCTACCCATAGACACCCTACTCAAAGCATAGGCCATGACATTATCCTTACCGGGATGATAATGTAGACTCATATCATAGTCCTCAAGAAGTTCTAACCACCTTCTTTGTCTCAAGTTGAGATGTTTTTGAGTGAAGACATATTGGAGACTCTTATGATCGGTGAACATATCAACATGCACCCAATATAAATAGTAACGCCACATCTTTAATGCAAATACCACGGCGGATAGTTCAAGATCATGAGTAGGATAATTCTTATCATGCACTTTGAGTTGTCTAGAAGCATAGGCTATCACCTTACCATTTTGCATTAGAACACAAACCAAACCAACTCTAGAAGCATCACAATACACAACAAACACCTCTAGCCCTACCGATTGTGATAATATAAGAGCGAACATAAACTTATCTTTCAATGTTTAGAAATTCCTTTCACAATTCCCAGTCCATACAAATTTGGCTTGCTTTTGAGTCAACTTGATCATATGAGAAGCAATAGAAGAGAACCCGTTCATAAACCTTTGATAGTAGCCCGCTAAGCCTAAGAAGCTCCTAATCTCCGACGGCGTCAATAGTTTAGGCCAATTTCTAATCACAATCATCTTTTTAGGATCCACCTCAATACCATCCCCCGACACCACGTGACCTAGAAAGACAACCTTTTTTAGCGAAAATTCACATTTTCCATACTTGGCATACAACTTCTCTTCCCTCAAACTTTATAGCACTATCCTCAAATGACCATTTGCTCCTCCTCACTATATGAATAGATCAAAATATTCATCAATGAAGACCACAACAAATGAATCAAGGAAGGGTTGAAGACCTTATTCATAATATCCATGAAAATGGCTGGTGCATTGGTCAACCTAAAGGACATCACAACAAACTCATAATGTCTATACCTAGTATGAAAGGCCGTCATAGGGATATCACACTCCCTCACCTTCACTTGATGGTACCTAGATCGAAGATCAATCTTAGAAAAATGACTAGCCCCTTGCAATTAGCCAAACAAATCATCAATCCTTGGAAGAGGACACTTATTCTTTATGCTGACCCTATTAAGTTGCCGGTAGTCAATACACATTCTAAGGGACCCATCCTTCTTCTGCACAAACAATACCAGTGTACCCCAAGGTGATTGGCTAGGCCTAACAAAATCCTTCTCCACCAACTCCCTCGATTTCTCCTTCAACTCCTTTAACTCCGTCGGGGCCATGCGGTAAGAGGGAATAGAAATTAGTTAAGTATCGCTAAGTAGGTCTATACCAAAATCTATTTTCCTTTTGGGAGGAATACTTGGAAGGTCATTTGGAAAGATATCGAGAAAATCATTTACAACCGGAATCGACTCTATAGGAAGGTCCTTGGATTCCCTATCCCTAACCCTCACATGATGATAAAGATACGCCTTAGAGATCAACTTATGGACTTTAATGCAAGAGATAAACCTACCCTTGACCACTATATAATGACTATCCCACTCAAGAATGGGTTCATTTGGGAATTGGAATTGACCTTACGAGTTCTAGAATCAATAGAGGCATAGTATGCGTGCAACCAATCCATCCCAAGAATGACATCAAAATCAACCATATCTAACTCAACAAGATCACAAAGCAATATCTTATGCAAAATGCAAACGGGACAAATTTTGTATAGCTTTCTAGCAACAATAGATGCACCAATAGGATTAGATATCTTATAAGACTCACACAACAATTTGGGCTCAATATGAAACTTTTTGAAAACAAAGCGGGTAACAAAAGAAAGAGTGATACCTGGATCAATCAATGCACACACATCAAAATGAAAGACATTAAAATGTACTGGTGATAACATTGGGAACCTCCTCAACCCCTTGCCTCCCTTGGACTGCATAAAACTGATTGTGCCTTGGGGAACCATCTTGTCGGCCACCTCTCCCCAAAGGAACCGCATTAGCACCCTGTGGACGAATCTCCTTAACCTTCTTATGATTTCGAGGGCAATTCATCACCTTATGCCCAACCTCCCCACAACCACAACAAACATTACTATCCTACAAGCACAGGCCACTGTGACTCCTACCACATTTTGGACACCTACCATTAAGAACCACACCCTAACACCTTAGGCCCTCGAAAAGTCATCGGTAACCCTCTCATTAAATGCATGAGAAGACCCTTGGGCTTGATAGAATTGCCCATGCTTTCGAATTTGGAAGTTTCCCTGAAAACGGGCCCTCTTGGCCTCATTACTCCTCATCTTCCTCAATTTTTGATCCTCCATTTGTTTAGCATAGGTCATCAAAAGAAACAAGTCCATGTCACTAATCAACATAGCGGACCAGCATCCCTAACTTAATAAATTGGATACACCCATCACGAACTTATTCATTCTAGACCTTGGGTCGGTAACCAGGTAGGGAGCATATTTAGAGAGTCGATTGGACTTGAGAGCATACTCCCTCACACTTATAGATCCTTGTCTCAAATTCATAAACTCCACCAATTTGGCCTCCCTAAGCTCAAGAGGGAAGAAATATTAAGAAAAACCGCCTTGAACTCCTCCCATAGCACCACATTATTGTTTCCCTTCTCTTCCTTCCATTGGTTAAACCACATTTGTGTACCACTTTCATTTGGTAGGCCGCCAAATCTGCTTTCTCTTCTAATCTAACACCAATGATTGACAATACCTTGTAGAGCTCATCAATGAACTCTTGAGAGTCCTCATCTACATTAGACCCATAGAATTCTGGTGGTTCATTCTCATAAAATCCCTCACCGGATAATCCCATTTAGGAGCATGAGGGTCATGGGCCCCTTGATTGTCTTGCTTAGCTATAACTTGCGCTAGAAAAGTAAGAGCATCCGGAGCTCACCATGAGCTGGTTGTCCCTCGAGAGTGCGGGCTATCCTTCCTCTTGTGTAAGCATTGTCTAGCATAAAAAAATAATCTTTAGGGGGAAAAACCTTACTTTAACTCTATAGCACGAGTTAGAACATGAAGATGGGAAACATTTCCTAAAATGTCTCATAGCTCTAGCTCATAGTTGTGGTGCACGGTATAACCATGAATAAGACTCTAATCAACGCAGTATGTTGGACGCCGAGGATCATAAATAACCTAGTACTTTGATACCAAGTTTATCACAACCCAAGCCTAGGGACTAGACATGACACTGTGAATGAGGTACCCCAAAGGGACCACCAACAAGCCTCTTTACATATTATTACACATCATTGGTTGCGGAAGAAATTAAACAATGTAATGGAATTGAAAATAGGCCAAAAGGAACTAAAGTAAATCTTTCATAACATTAACATCAGACAAGAGAATCAAGGCTCAATACATAACATGTCCAACGACACCTCTACTACATAGATAAGAGCGGGGGCCAAGACAAGCAACCGGGCTCACCCTCATAGTCAATACATACATAGAAGAAAGATAATCTTATTACATAGCATGAGATTATAGATATTGTCCCCGGAATGGAGGACTCACAAACTTGCTTGAGCAAATTTTTCGTACTAGCCACGTAAAGGAAAATGCTTAAGTGGGGCTCCAATTCCTATATGGTGACATCATTTGGGCATTTTGTATATGTTACTATGTTTAAATATACTAAGTATGTAGGATGTAATGCAACAAGTGATAAGCACCATAAACAAAATGCATAACAACAACAACAACATACCCCAGTGCCTTAAAAGGCTCCCGCTCATTGCAGGGTGAGGGGGGGTCGGATGTACGCATCCTAACCCCTATGTTTAAAAACATAAAGCGGCTGTTTCCAGATGACCCATGAGGAGCGTCAAAAGTTGCATTGACTA
>JAABOM020125619.1:0-21857 GCA_011800125.2 Solanum clarkiae | reverse complement strand
GGAGTATGATGGAATAAAGCAAAATGACTCTTTAAACTATCTGCGCTTTTTTCATTTGTGAAGTAGCAGTTAGTCAAGGCAACTTACGACGCTCCTCATGGGTCATCTGGAAACAGCCGCTTTATATTTTTAAACATAGGGGTTAAGCTGCGTACATCCGATCCCCCCCACCCCGCAATGAGCGGGAGCCTTTTGAGGCACTGGGGTATGTTGTTGTTGTTGTTGTTGTTGTCTCCGGGGGAGGGGGGTAGTTGTGCATTTTAAATTACAATTTTTAATAACTCAAAATATTTATCTAAAGATTGCTTATAAAAAAATAATGCACAAACATAAAAATAATAATTATTTTATATCATCAAATTTTATTATATAATCTGATCTATTAGTTTTAGGGATATGTTCGAGCTAAAAAAAATGTCAGTGTGTGTTTTTAGATCAAAAAAATTAGTAGAGAAAATTTGAGAGTGGTATGTCACGACTCGCTACTTGACTTCAAGTAAGAAATTCCGATCTTCTAGTTCTTTTTCTTTCAAAACTTGATTAAAATTCTTATATTATATACACATATAACGAAATAAAAAACAATACTCATTTTTTTGACTATGCAGTTGTGCAATATCTGTGCAAAGTATGTTCATGCAAAGGGGACAAAGCTTTGATATATTTTTATACCAACTATATTCGTTTAAATGATATTTTTTTAATTTTATTATAGATACCATTCAAAATATTAATTTGTTATCATAAATAACCAAAATTCCAAAGACACATTTAAACTTTTACTTGGTCCTATTACCCCCCTGAACTTATTTTTTTCGTAATTTAATGCCCCTTCTTTGCCTACTTAGCATGTGGGGTCCGCAAGTATACTACACACAATATAATTTAGCTGGTTAGGCGTGTAAGTAGACAAATAAGGGGTATTTAATTATGAAAAAAATAAGTCCAGGGGGGTAATAGGACCAAGTTAAAGTTTAAGTGTGTCCCTGAGATTTTGGTTATAGTTTGAGGGGGTATTTGTGCATTTTCTCATAATTTTTTGATGTGAAAATGAATTCCAAAATGAGTGCACGATAGGTGTGCGCGATAGGTGTGCGACACACACCTGCCGCGGACAAACACTTAAATTTTGTCCAAAAATTTTCTAAGGGATTGAAAACCTCGTTTGGAGAATTGTTGACGAAAAAACTCCAAAATTTGACACTGTTCGCATTGCGAACCACAAGCCCCAAGACAGACTTTTTTCAAATTTCATGAGGGCATTCGTGACCTTTCCAAACCCCTTCTAAACTTAAAACACGATGAAAATAGGTTGTTTAAGCGTAAAAAGGGTTTTATACCCCATTCTAAGTCTTTTATAAGTCCTTGAAAAAGACTAAGACTAAAGAAGAGAGAAGAGGAACGTAAAATTGAGGAGTTCGAGGAGAGTTCTTGAGGATTAATAGTCCAAAAGCTTCACCCCAGGTATGTAATGCTAAACTAAAGCATGAGATTGTTCTCCCATGTGCCCCATAGATGGTAATAGAGGAGTTGAGAGTGCATGATTCCCCATACATGTTTTCTTGAAATATTTTCTTTAAAACTATATCTATCACATATATTTTCATATGTTGATGATCATCATAAACTTGTTTCTTGAATTGAATATTTTTCATGGGATATTGTATAAACCCTATATGTTGACTTTGTGAATGCATGAATGAACCTAGGGATGGCGTCTAGAGCTTTGACTTGAGTATGTTGATGGTAATCTTGATGTGAGTATGAGGTTGAGTTACTTGAACTTGATGATCCTATGAGTCTTCATAATTGAATTCTTGAGTTTTGTCTAAATGATTTCTTCTAATTTATGATCTGAGTCCTTGAAATCTTAAATGAGAATTGAGTTAACTGAGATGAGTTAAAGTCCCTGAATTAATAGAGGACCTTTGAATTTGAGTTAATGAGATGATGAGAGTCTCCATGAGACTAATTAAGTTTATGAGTGCCTCTATGAGGCTAATTGAGATGAGGAAGTCTTATGAGTATTGAGTTTTGGAAGGAGTATCGAGCACCGAAATAGGTAAGAGTGAGTCTCACTCTTACTCATTAACTACGTCGCCAAGCGTAGGCAGGGGATTGAACTGTTACTTCACATGGTCCTTGAAACAATAATGGACAGTAGAGTTTAGATCCCCTGTAGATCATATTTGTTCCTTACCCGACAAGTACAGAATTGCTATGGCAACATCAGCGGGATTGTTGTACAATCACTGGCTCATAAGTGATTGTTGTTGGATAAGAGAAACTCCTAGGAAGTTCCCACCTTGAGTACTCCGAGTCGAGTTGAGTTGAGTTGACCTTGAGTTGATTGATGAGGTTTGATTGGTTGATGGGTCACTTGTCTACTCTCTATTCTTACTTTAGATAGACATTTGATATTCTGATTGAGTATTACTTTGAGTTGATGTTGTTTCTATATTATTCTTCCTGTTTTCATTTCGTTCAACTATTTTACATACCAGTACATTCCATGTACTGATGTTCCTTTTTGGACTATATCATTTTATGATGCAGAGGTAGTTACTAGAGGTCATTAATAGGCGCACCATTGAGGATCTGAGCATTTCATTTAAGTTGAAGAGCCTCCCTGACTTTGGAGGGTCATTTCATTTACTTTCATCTTGCTTATTAGAGTTAGACTTTGAGTTAGCTTTATTTCATTTTGAGGTAGCCATGGGTCTGTCATTGGCTCCATATGATAGTGATAGAGGTTTCATAGACTAGAGTTGGAGTATTAATGTTAAGACTTATTGAGCTAGTTTTTTTCTACTAGCCTTTTATTTTATTTGATATTATTTTTAGACTAGATTTCCCATTACTATTTGTAGACTTTTGCTAATTTTATAGAGTATATTGATTGGATAGATGCGATGAGGGCAAGTGGTTCACTTGGGGACTAATAATAGTCTCTGGGTGTCAGCCATGTCTAGGGTACCCTCCTGGGGCATGACAAACCTGGTATCAGAGCACAAAGTTCAAGTGTCCTAGAGAGTCTATGAAGTCATGTCCAGTAGATTCTTGTTTATGGGTGTGTTGTCGACCCTACTTTATGAGCAGGAGGCTATGGGATATGAGGAATTGTTATACTTCTTTCTTATTCCAAATTCATGCGATAGCGTTAACCTCTATGAAAGCTCTCTTTTAATTCATGTGTTACACGTCTACAAAATTGTAACCATGCTTCTAAGAAGAGCTCGTAGAGGGAAAGGGAGTCCAGCTGGACAGAATGCTAACCAACTTGAGCCTTAGGATTAAGATGAATCCATAAGCCTAGTTGTCCCTATCATGCAACCACCACAGGCTGACATCAATAATGCTGAGCTTTGCCAGGCCATCCAGACTTTAGGCCAGGCTATGACAGCACTGGTTGCCAGATAGGAAACAGGCAGGCAGTGTGTTCCAAATACATTCGGAGTTTGTGAGTCCTTGAGGATGAACCCTCCCAAGTTTGAGAGGTCGAAGATGAATAGAACAAGGAGTTGCTTTCAAGTAGGTTCTCATAACCTTAGAGCTCAGGGATGTAAGTCACATGCTAGTGTGGTTTGAGGTCCCTGAGGCCTTGTGGCAAACTTCATTTGAGAAACTATCGTGGAAGGAGGCTGGATGTTACAAGTGTGGCCAAGTGGGTCACCTTAAGAGGGAATTTCCTAAGTGGGCAAGAAAGGCTCAGGCTTCTACACCAACACCACCAGTTAGAGAATATCAGGAAAGTTCTCTAGATATCTCCCCGGATGTTGTGACGAGTATGATTCGAGCCTTTACTTGCTTTGATGTTATCCATGAAGGAGAAACTTATGTCTCTAAAGAGTAACTAAGAGTAAGATGTGAGGTCCTGTACTACCCTGAGTAGCACTGTCATTCTAGAGCTAGAATGATGGCGATAGAAAGGAAAAGATGAGATAGTGAGAGTAGTAGTTGATTGAGGCTTGTAGTTAGAGTTATATACATGTTAGGTAAGTAATGAGGTGACGAGTCGATTTCCATAAGTTTGATGAAAGAGTCGTAAGTACCCTATGATGGTTATGATGAGGTATAGAGAGAAAAGTTAGTGTTAGGCTGTGTTAGAGTATGCTCAAAACTAGAACGAGGTCTATGTTGATGTATTTTGATATTCTATTAGTGAGGGTGAAATATAGATGTTGAGCAGGGGGAACTAGAGTGCTTGAGCTTATGAATTTTAAGAGAGAGTTCATGAGATTCATTGAGTTATGAGCCTTAGTCAGATAAGGAGATATGACTGAATAGGTGAGTGGTACTAAATTGTAAGGAAAATGATGCTATGGGTAGAGTACAAGTGCCTCTTAGTTAAGATGAGTGAAACGAGGATAGCTTAATAGATAAGGAAAAGCTTGAGATATGTATCTATGATTGGGTAAAGTTGTGTGAAACTATAAGTTATGACTACTATAAGAATCTAGATAGTATATTTGAGTTGTCATGTGTAGTAGGCTGATGTAACCATTCTTTGTCATCCCGAGCAACTAAGTTGATTGGGGCGTATGGATAGATGATGATTTCTTCCATTATAGTCTAAGTCTTGTACAAATGAGTTTATGAGAGCCCAAAAGCTGAGCTTTAGCAGGAAAAAGAAGTGGTTAAATTTTAAGGCTTGTCGGAAGTGGTTATGAACTCCATTAAAAGCAACAAATATGGAGATATTTCCATAGCGACAGGAAGAAGCTAAGAGTAGTATCTTTGAAGAGAGTCTTAGTGGTTATTTTATATATGCGGCTATAGTATAATAGAAGAGTTTAAGATGCAGATTTTTGTGGATAGTGATTCCTTGACTGTGTGGGGATATAATCTTATAAACTAGTAAAGGGAGTTGATTTACAAGGATAGAGAGATAACCTTTGAACTAAGGGGGAGATGATGGGATGATAAACCTAAGTAAATCTTGTGTTGTGATAGAGATGGGTTGATTGAGATAAGACATCAGTTCCTTGCCATATCATACGTTCCTTATTCTTCCATAAGGTGATGCTCTATTCCTGTCTGGTATATGACTGCCATCCCCACGGCCTAGTCCCATATACTACTTGTTGATTTTTATTCATGTTGAGTTGTGAGGATAGAAAACGATGAATGCATTCATTAATTTTGATCTTACCCCATAGATTTGAGAGTTCCCATGCCTATGTTATGTGATATGTGACCTGAGTCTTACACTACGTATAGTTCTGTGAACTCAGAATGAGTTTCGATATATGAGGGAGATTGTACTTTATTATGAACATTCTCAAATAAGAAATATTCTCAAATAAGATTTCCCGATTGAATCGTGCTAATGAATCTTTGTTCCAAGCCCTTTGAGTGATCCAACTTTCCAATCTTGATAGAAGTGTTGATGACAGTAGAGAAGTATTGGTTGATGAGAGAGAGTGAGAGTTCTTCATTCTGATGTCATTATACGGGTGCCCTGACCTTCAGCATGCTATGCCACTGTTGATGGTAGGATATAGATTATCAAGTTTTAAATTTATATTCGTACTTATTTTACATGAGGAGGAGTAGTTGGGGTTTCTCCAAAGGGGGAGATGACGAGTTCCTCTTGGCACAAATAGTGACGCTAATAGTAGTAGACGGAGAATAAGGGTGGATGAGAAGGAGTGAATGTACCCTTATTGTGACATTGGTATTGTACTTGTGTCATGAAGCGATAGAGATAGGGAGAAGGGGAGAGATGAGGCATTATGATGAGGGAGAAGGGGAGAGATGAGGCATTATGATGTGCAATAGATAGGTAGAATTATGTTGATGTGTCTTTGAGTAAGAGCTCATTGAACGGTGGAGGTAGTCTTGCTAAGTAGGCTTGAAAATTATAAGGCAGAGTTGAAGTGGTCAGAGTGATAGGCTGGAATGCGTGGTTGGTGTTATGCGAGTATTGAGGATAGACTATTGAAGACTTCGTAATAAGGGTACGAGTAAGGGTAATGATGTACTGAAGAGGACTACTAACCTTTTAATAAAAGCCTCTATGGAAGTATAGGGCTAACTATTGAGGATTAGACTTGTAGGAATATGATCATCTGAGGAATAGCACCTTGAGACTCAAAAGTAGGCTTGAATGAAAGAAGAAAGGTGGTTAGGTAGAGATTTGAATAAGAGCTATGATCTTATGTTGATGGAGAAAAGTGCCATGTAAAGGAGCACAATTGAGGTAGGGAGTTGAGCTTGAGAGTGTCCACAGGGTCTTACACATCGCGATGGTGCTATTTTCGATTAGAGTTGATGAATTCTTCCCTAAGTTCGAAAGACTGATTGTCGAGACATTTAAACGATTCGAACTGATTGAGTTTTGATGTTTTCTTCATGCCTGATGAAAGTAATGTTCTCACCCTTGACTTAATTGATGCTTCTACTTTTGAGTTGATGTGTCTATTCCTGAGTCTGAGTAGAGTTTGTTGATGTTGAGGAAGAGTTGAGACTTTGATTGATTGAGTGAGTTTTGAGAAGAGTTCTGATTGTTATTCATGCTTTGATATCTATCCTTAATCATCATTCGAGAATGAATGATTCCAAGGGGAGATAATGTAACACCCGATAGAAGTACGAAAATATCTCTAGAAAAGAGATGTGAACATAACGTGTCTTCCAGTGCTCTAATGGAAAATCAGAGACCGGATATACAATCGACTTGAAACATTGAGGGGGAAAGTGGTCTCGATTGATTTTTAGAGTATCCGGATCAAAAGATAATTTTTTGATGCGAAAAAGAATTCCAGAATGAGTGCACGACAGGTGTCTGACGCACCTACCGTGGACCAACACTTAAATTTTGTCCAAATTTTTTTTATGGCATTAGAAACCTCATTCGGAGAATTTTTGATGAAAAAACTCAAAATTTGACACTGTCTGCGTCGTGGACCCCATGCTCCTAGATGGACTTTTTAAAAATTTTATAAGGGGCATTCCAGACCTTTTCAAACCTCTCCCAGACTTAAAACATGATCAAACTGGGTCATTTCAAGCATAAAATGGGTTTTAAATTCCATTCTAAGTCTTTTCTAAGTTCTTGAAAAAAGAATAGGGCTAAAGAAGAGAGAAGAGGAGCGTAAAATTGAGGAGTTCAAGGAGAGTTCTTGAGGTTATCCAAAAGCTTCACCTAGGTATGTCAGGTAAACTAAAGCATGAGATTGTTCTCTCATGTGCCCCGTAGATGGTAATAGAGGAGTTGAGAGTGCATGAGTCCCCATACATGTTTTCTTGAAATATTTTCTTTAAAGCTATATCTATTACATGTATTTTCATATATTGATAATCATCATAAACTTGTTTCTTGAATTGAATATTTTCCATGGGATATTGTATAAAACCTATATGTTGACTTTTGAATGCATGAATGAACCTAGGGATGGAGTCTAGAGCCTTCACTTGAGTACGTTGATGGTAATCTTGATGTGAGTATGAGGTTGAGTTACTCGAGCTTGATGATCCTATGAGTCTTTATAATTGAGTTCTTGAGTTCTGTCTAAATAATTTCTTCTAATTTATGATTTGAGTCTTTGAGTTCTGAAAAGAGAATAGAGTTAACTGAGACGAGTTAAAGTCCCTGAATTAATAGAAGACCTTTGGGTTTAAGTTAATGAGATGACGAGAGTCTCCATGAGACGAATTGAGTTGATGGGTGCCTCCATGAGGCTAATTGAGATGAGGAAGAGTCTTATGAGCACTGAGTCTTGGGAGGAGTATCGAGCACTGAAATGGATAAGTATGAGTCTTACTTGCACTCATTAACTACGTCGTTAAGCATAGGAAGGGGATTGAACCATTACATCATATTGTCCGTACTCTAGATAAAGTCCCTTAAACAATAGCGGACAATAGAGTTTAGATCCCCTGTGGATCATATTCGCTCCTTACCCAGCAAGTAAGGAAAAACTATGGCAACATCAATGGGATTGTTATACAATCACTAGCTCATAAGTGATTGTTGTCGGATAAGAGAAACTCTCAAAAAGTTCCCGCCTTGAGTACTCTGAGTCGAGTCGAGTCGAGTCGAGTTGAGTTCCATTGAGTTGGGATGAGTTGAGTACCATTGAGTTGGGATCAGTTGAGTTCCATTGAGTTGGGATGAGTTGAGTTGAGTTGAGCTTGAGTTGATTGATGAGGTTTAATTAGTTGATGGGTCACTTGTCTACTCTTTATTCTTGATTTAGATAGACATTTCACATTCTAATTGAGTATTACGTTGAGTTGATGTTGTTTCTACATTATTCTACATGTTTCTGTTTTCTTCAGCTATTTTATATTCCAGTTTATTCCATGTACTGATATACCCTTTTGTAATGCATCGTTTTATGATGCAGAGGCAAGTACTAGAGGTCATCAACGGACACATCGAGGATTTGAACATTTCATCTGAGTTAGTGAGCCTCCCTTACTTTGGAGGGTCATTTCATTTGCTTTTATCTTGCTTATTAGAGTTACACTTTGAGTTAGCTTTATTTCATTTTGAGGTAGCCATGGCTCTTTCATTGGCACCATATGATAGTTGTTATGCATGGGAAGGTACCCTAGACGTAAACAGCACCCAGAGACTATTGCTACTCCCCGAGCGAACTACTTGGCCTCATCACAGTCATTCAATAAATAAACTCTACCAATCAGCGAAAGCCATAAGGAATTAAATGGGAACATCTCATCTAGTCTTAAGATAATATTATAAATAAATGGCTAGTAGAAACTATCTTAACAAGTTTTAACATCAACATCTGAGTCTAGTCTATAAAACCTCTATCACTATCAAGTAGTGCCAATGACAAACCCATGACTACCTTAATCAAAGTAATAGCTAATCAAATCTAACTCTAAAGCAAAGATGAAATAAATATAATGAATCCTCCGAAGTAGGGGAGGCTCACCAATCAGTTGAACGTCTCAAATCCTCAACAATGTTCCTGTTGATGACCTCCAAATCTTGTATCTACATCATGAAATGATGCAGTCCCAGAGGGGGACGTTAGTAGTGGAATGTACTGGTATGTAAAATAGCTGAGTGAAATCGAAATAGGTAGAATAATATAGAAACAATATCGACTCAAAATAGAAATCAATCAACATGTCAAATGTCTATGTAAAGAAAGAATAAAGAATAGACAAGTGACCCATCAATCAATCAACTCATCAATCAAAATCAGACTCATCTCGAAGGGACTTATCTCAAAGGAACTCAACTCAACTCTACTCATCTCATCTCAATTCAGAGGGACTGATCTCAACTCATCTCATCTCGACTCAGAGGGACTTATCTCAACTCATCTCGACTAAGAGTACTTAGTTTAGGAACTGTCTTGGAGTTTCTCTTAACTGACAATAATCACTTATGAGCTAGGGGTTGTACCACAATCATGCTGATGTTGCCATAACCATCTAGTACTTGCTAGGTAAGGGACAAATATGATCCACAAGGAATATGAACTCAACCATCCTCTATTGATTTCAGGGATGTAAACTCGAGAGGGAACAATGAGATGTAATGGTTCAATCCTCTCCTACACTGGGCCGACGTAGGTAATGAGTGCAAGTGGGACTGACTCTTACTCATTTCGATGCTTGATATCCCTCCCAAGACTCAATGCTCATACGACTCCCCGTCACCATCTCAAGTAGCCTCAAGGAGTTACTCATCATCTCAATTAACTCAAACTCAAGGGTCCTCTATTATTTCAGGGACTGTAACTCATCTCAATTAACTCAAACTCAAGCGTCCTCTATTATTTCAGGGACTTTAACTCATCTCAATTAACTCAAACTCGAACTCAAGCATCCTCTATTATTTCAGGGACTTTAACTCATCTCAGTTAACTCAATTTTCATTCAAGAACTCAAGGACTCAGATCATTAATTAGAAGAAGTCGCTTAGACAGAACTCAAGAACTCAGTTATGAAGACTCATAGGATCATTAAGTTCAAATAACTCAACCTCATACTAATATCAAGATTTCCATCAATATACTCATGTCAAGGCTCTAGACTCCATCCCTAGGTTCATTCATGCATGCTTTCAAAAGTTAACATATAGGGTTGATACGATATCTCATGAAAAATATTTAATTCAAGAAAAATAAGTTTACGATGATCATCAACATATCAAAATACATGTAATAGATACAATTTTCAAGAAAATAATTAAGAATGTATTTCAAGAAACATATATGGGGACTTATGGACTATCAACGCATCTATGACCATCTGTGGGGCACATGGGAGGACAATCCTATGCTTTTGTTTAGCCTTACATACCTGAGGTGAAGCTATCAATAATCAACCTTCAAGAATCCTCCCCGATCTCCTCAATTCTATGCTCTTTTTCTCTCCTCTGTAGCCCTAGTCTCTTTCAAGAATTTAGAATAGCTTAGGAATGGGGTTTAAAACCCTTTTATACCCAAAATGACCTATTTTGATCATGTTTTGAGTGTAGAAAGGGTAGCAAAATGCCTAGAATGCCCCTCACAAAAGAAGAAAATAATTTACACTACAAAATGCCCAGTCCATTACGCAGACTAGGCACGCCTTAATATATTTTCGTTAAAAATTTTCCTATTCTAAGTTTAAATAAAAACACAAGTATTGATCTGCACCTAGGGCGCGTCGTGGCCCTAGCGCGCATCAACACTGTTTTGGGAAAAATTATTAAAATTTATCTTTTGACCTGGTTGCTCTAAAATTGGGTCGAGACCATTTTCCCACTCAATTTTTCGCGCTGATCGCAAATTCAATCTCGAATTTCTCATCGAAACTTGGAAAGACGCATTGTGCATATGATTACGTTCTCAAGGTGTTTTAGTAATTCGACAGGGTGTTACATCATCTCCCCCTTGAGATCATTCGTCCTCGAATAATGAGTAGAGGTATATATCAAGGCACGAATAGACTCAAAACTCATCTCAACATTCACATCTATCAATCAATCTTTTAACTCCTCATCACTCTCAATAATCTCTATTCAGACTCAAGAATAAATAATCACTTTAGTTAAGGGTAAGGACGTTACCTTTAACATGCTTATCATCAGGCACGAATAACGATCAAGACTCTTCTCATAAATCACTCAATGAATCAAACTATCGACCCATTTGGACGATCATAAATCACTCAAAATAGACAAATTAGTTCAGATCTATAGTAGAGATATTCTCTTAGACATTTTCGGCATCAAACACAAATGGAACATCGAAACTCAATCAATTCGAATCGTTTAAACACTTTGACTATCAGTCTTTCGAACGCAGAAAGGAAACCATCAACTCTAATCGAGAATGGGACCATCGATACCTAAGGCTTTATGTACAAGTCTCAAGCTTAGCACCTCATCTCAATTGTGCTCCTTTTCATGGCACTCTACTCCATCAACTTAAGCTTATAGTTCCTAATCAACTATCTACCTATCCGTATCCTCGTATTCCATTCAAGCCTACTTCAGAGCCTCAAGGTGCTACCCTTAAGACGATCATATTCATACGAAGCTAATGCTCAATACTTAGCTCTATACTTCCATAGGGACTTTCATTAAAAGATCACTAGTCCTCTTCACTACTTCACCACTCTCATTCAAGACCCTTATAACGAAGTCTTCAATAGTCTGTCATCAATAATCGCATAATGATAACCACACATTTAAGTCCATCACTCTAACCACTTCAACTCTGTCATACAATTTTCAAGCCTACTTAACACTTCTACCTCCACCATTCAGTGAGCTCCTATTCAAGGACACACCAACGTACTCTTACCTATCTATTGCATATCATAATGTCTCAGCTCTCCCCTCCTCACTATCTCTATCCTTACGTGACACAAGTACCACACCAATGTCACAATAAGGATACATTCACTCCTTCATTTGTCCTCATTCTCCGTCTACTACTATCAGTATCACTATTAGGGCCTAGAGGAACTCGTCATCACCCCCTTGGCAAAATCCCAACTACTACTCCTCATGCCCAATAAGCACGATTCTACATCTCAAACTTGACACTCTACAACCATCAACAGTACCATAACATACCGAAGGTCAGGGCACATATAAGATAATGTCAGAATGAAGAATCTCACTCCCTTTTATCAATCATCACTCCTCTACTATCCTTAATGATTTTATCAGAACTAGAAAGCCGGAGAACTCTCAGGCTTGGAACAAAAAATCATTAGCACGATTCAATTGAGAAATCTTATTTGAGAATGTTCATAAATTACAATCTCTCGTCTATCAGTACTCATTCTGAGTTCACAGAACTATCGTAGTGTAAAATTCAGGTCATATCTCCTTCAACATAGGACTGGAAACTCTTGGATTCATGGGGTAAGATCAAGATTAATGAATGACTTCATCATTCTTCATCCTCACAACTCAACATGAATAACAATCAACAAGTGGTATATGGGATTAGGACATGGGCATTGCAGTCATAGACTAGATGGGAATAGAGTATCATCTTCACTGAAGTATAAGGAATATATGAGATGGCAAAAATTAATGCCTCATCCAAATCAACCTATCACTATCGAACACTCAAGATCTACTTCGATCTATCACATCACCATCTCCCCCTTAGCTCAAGGGTCATCTCTTAAGTTTTATGAATTAATTCCCTCTACTAAGCTATAAGCATATACCTCCACACGATCAAGGAATCACTATTCACCAAAATAGGTGTCTTAAGCTCTTCTATCATTCTATAGTCACACAAATAAATTTGCCACTAAGACTCTTTTCAAAGATACCACTTTCAACTTCCTCTTGTTTCTATGGAAATCTCTCTCTATATTTGCTGCTCTTAGTGGTGCACATTACCAATTTTCACAACTCTTATAATCTCACCTCTTATTTTTGCCTGCTAACACTCAATTTTTGTGCTCCTATAAACTCATTTGTACAAGACTTAGATTATAATGGGAAACTTATCATCACCTATCCATAAACCTCAATCAACTTAGTTGCTCGGGATGACAAGGAATGCTTATATCAGCCTACTCCACATTGACAATTCAAATATACTATCTAGATTCTTATAGCAGTCATTACTTAGAGCTTCACATATCTTTACATAATCATAGGTACACATTTCAAGTCTCTTCTTATCTATTGAGCTATCCTCATTTTACTTGGCTTACCTAAGGGGCACTTATACTCTGCCCATAACATCACTTTCCTTACAACTCAGTACCACTCACCTATTTAGTCGTATCTCATTATCTGACTAAGGCTCATAACTCAATGAATCTCATGGACTCTTAAAATTCATAAGTCTAGTTTAGATTTATCACTTCAAAGGTGCTTTGTTTCCCCCTATTCAACATTTATATTTCACCTTCAATAGTTTGAATACTACAAAGCATTAACATAAACTTCCTTCTAGTTTGGGCGCGCTCTATCACATTCGAACACTAACTCTCTCTCTCTCTCTCTCTCTTTATACCTCATCATAACAGTCATAGGGTGCTCATCACTTTTTCATCAATCCTATGGCAATCGACTCGTCGTCTCATTACTTACCTAATTGGTATATAACTCACAAGCCTCAATCAACCATCACTCTTGCTATCTCATCCCTTTCTTTCCATCATCATCCTTCTAATGTCTAGAGTGATTCAATTCTACTTAGGTTTTATAAGACTTCACATCTCACTCTTATGTGGTAACATTAATCTCTTTGGAGACATAAGTTTCTCTCTCATGGGTAACATCAGGAGCAAGTTTTAAATAAGAGGGTCTGGGTACATATAGAGCTAACTCAAATGCACAATTAATATGAGTAAGAGTGTACTCTTTCTAGTCAATCAACTTAGTACACTAGCCAGCTTCTCTCAAGTGCAGTCTCTCTACTATTCTATTACTATATTGCAGGGGATCTCATCGGTAAGAGTTTAAATATTACTGTCTCTATCACCTCATGGACGAGGCATAGTCGAAAGGTTTGAGCATCACATGAACCATCGTAGACTCCTTAGGAAATAACTCTATCACACGATTTAGAATCTGAAAGAAGAAAAACAATTCCTAAATGTCCTATAGCCACCAAATTATAGATGTGGAGCTCTTCACACCAATAATAAGGACTCTACTAGACACGACTTCATAGACTCCCTAGGACTCTTGAACTCGTGCTGATACCAAGTTTGTCATGCCCAGGGAGGATTCTCTAGACGCAACCGGCACCCAAAGATTATTATTAGTCCCCAAGTGAACCACTTGGCCTCATCACAGTCATGCAATAAATAAACTCTACCAATTAGCGGAAGCCATAAGGAAGTAAATGAGCACATCTCATCTAGTCTCAAGATAATATTATAAATAAATGGCAAATAGAAACAAACTAGCTTAACAAGTTTTAACATCAACATTCAACTCTAGTCTATGAAGCTTCTATCACTATCAAGTACTGCCAATGATAGACCTATAACTACCTCAATCAAAGTAATAGCTAATCAAATCAAACTCTAAAGTAAGATGAAATAAATATATGAATCCTCTAAAGTAGGGGAGGCTCACCAATTAGCTGAACGTCTCAAATCCTCAATGATGTGCCTGTTGATGACCTCCAAATCTTGTATGTACATCACGAAATGATGCAATCTCAAAGGGAGACATCAGTACATGGAATGTAGAATAGCTGAGAGAAATCAAAACTGGTAGAATAATATAGAAACAATATCAACTCAATATAGAAATCAATCAACATGTCAAATGTCTATCTAAAGAAAGAATAAATAATAGACAAGTGACCTATCAATCAATCAACTCATCATTCAAAATCTAACTCATCTCGGAGGGATCTCAAAGGAACTCAACTCAACTCATCTTATCTCATCTCATCTCGATTTAGAGGGGCTCATCTTAACTCATCTCATCTCATCTCATCTCGACTCAGAGTACTTAGTTTAGGAACTTTCTGGGAGTTTCTCTTAACCGACAATAATCACTTATGAGCCACAGGTTGTACAACAATCACACTGATATTGCCAAAGCTATCCCGCACTTGCTAGGTAAGGGACGAATAAGATCCACAAGGAATTTGAACTCAGCCATCCTCTATTGATTTTAAGGATGTAAACCCGAGGGGGGACCATGAGATGTAATGGTTCAATCCTCTCCTACGTTGGGCTAGCGTAGGTGATGAGTGCAAGTGAGACTCACTCTTACTTATTTCGGTACTTGATACTTCTCTCAAGACTCAATGCTTATAAGACTCCTCATTACCATCTCAAGTAGCCTCAAGGAGGTACTCATTAACTCAAACTCAAATGTCCTCTATTATTTTAGGGACTTTAACTCATCGCAATTAACTCATACTCAAGCATCCTCTATTATTTCAGGGACTTTAACTCATCTCAATTAACTCAAACTCAAGCTTCCTCTATTATTTCAGGGACTTTAACTCATCTTAATTAACTCAAACTCAAGCATCCTATATTATTTTAGGGACTTTAACTCATCTCAATTAACTCAATTTTCGTTCAAGAACTCAGATCATCAATTAGAAGAAGTCACTTAGACAGAACTCAAGAACTTGGTTATGAAGACTCGTAGGATCATTAAGCTCAAATAACTCAACCTCATACTCATATCAAAATTTCTATTAACATACTCACGCCAAAGCTCTAGACTCCATCCCTAGGTTCATTCATTCATGCTTTCAAAAGTTAAAATATAAGGTTTGTACAATATCTCTTGAAAAATATTCACTTCAAGAAAAACAAGTTTGTGATGATCATCAACATATGAAATACATGTAATAGATACAATTTCAAGAAAATAATCAAGAAAGTATTTTAAGAAACATATAAGGGGCTCATGGACTCTCAACTCATCTATGGGGAACATGGGAGAACAATCCCATGCTTTCGTTTAGCCTTACATACCAAGGGTAAAGCTATCAATAATCAACCTTTAAGAATCCTCCCCGATCTCCTCAATTCTATGCTCTTTTTCTCTCCTCCCTTGCCCTAATATCTTTCAAGAATTTAGAATGACTTAGGAATGGGGTTTAAAATTATTTTTATACCTAAAATGACCTATTTTGATCGTGTTTTGAGTTTAAAAGGGGTTGGAAAATGTCTAGAATACCCTTCACAAAAGAAGAAAATAAGTTACACTGTGAAATGCCCAGTCTGTGTCACGGATTGGGAGCACCTCAGTATATTTTTGTTAAATATTTTCTCGTCAAAATTGACAAAAAAAACACAAGTGTTGATTCGCGCTCAGGGCACGTTGCGACCTTGGTGCGCATCAGCATTATTTCGGGCAAAATTATGAAAATTCAGTTTTCGACCCAATTGCTCTATAATCAGGTCAACACCATTTTTTCTCTCGATTTTTCACGCTGATCGCAAATTCGATTTCAAATTTTCCACCGGAACTTGAGAAGATGCATTATGTGCACGATTACGTTCTAGGAGCATAAGTAATTCTACGGGGTGTTACAATAGTGGTAAAAGCTTCATGCATTAGAGTTGGAGTATTAATGTTGAGACTTATTGAGCTAGTTTCTTTCTAATAGCCTTTTATTTTATTTGATATTATTTTGAGACTATATTTCCCATTGCTATCTTTAGACTTCCGCTAATTCTATAGAGTTTATTGATTGAATGGATGTGATTAGGCCAAGTGGTTCACTTGGTGACTAGCGATAGTCTCTAGGTACCGGCCACGTCTAAGGTACCCTCCCGGAGTATGACACTCTCCTAGAAAAATAACCTAAAAGCCTATTTATAATGTTTCAAATACAAGTCCTAAACAAAATAGGATAACCAGATCGGCACTCTTCACGAACTGCTTTACGGGCCATATTGTGTTCCACGGACCGTAATCGGGCTTTCGTACATTATTGCTGCAAAACTAGACTTATAATCTATGACAGCTCTCTACGACTCATAAAGTGTTCTACGTCCTGTATGGGTTTTTGTTTGATGAATCTTCACAAAATCCTCCTTCTCTGATCCTCAGGGCATGAGACACGATCTATGACTCGTAAAATAGTTTATGACGCATTTGCATATTCGTAGAATAAACTTCAGAAAATCAAACCCACACTGGAATTGTCTACGAGAACTCTTCACGGCCCGTAGAATCCACTACTGTCTATAAAGGGTCTTGTACATCATCAAAAATAGCAACTTCTACACATTCTTCTCAAAATCAAAGCCAACCTTGAAATCCTACAAATAAAACACAAAAAACACATAAAATTCACTAATATAGCACTGAGAACACACAAAAATTCTAAGTTTTAAATATCAAAAGTATTATATTTTGACAACACATCAGCGTGATTTTGATTCGAATGAGATATGATTTCATGAAAATAGATCTATAGAAATTCATGATTCATTTCTAAAGAAGATAATTATACACTTTAGAAAATTTATTTAATACATTGTATTAGGTCTGAGTAAACTTGTTACTTGCAATGAATCATCTAAAATGATGCTTAATTAACCTTTATACAAGAATTTGGCTTTTAACAATATTAGTATATCAGTTGAATCAGTTGTGAAGAAAATGTGGTCAGTACAATGTATCTTATAACTTGATACACCAATATTAGATATTACTTGATTATACACTTTAGCATATTTGTTTGATGCATTGTATCAGTTCTGAGTAAACGTGTTTACTTGCAATGAATCATCTAGTATGTTACTTGATTAATACTTTATATAGTGGTTTGGCTTTTGACAATATTAATAAATCAATTGAATCGGCTATGAAGAAAATATGGCTTGTACAATGTATCTTATAACTTGATACACCACTATTACATGATACTTAGTTTATTCACTTTAGCATATTTGTTTGATGCATTATATCAGGTCTGAATAAATTTGTTCTCATGTAATGAATAATCCAACATGATACTTTATTAATACTTGATACAGGAGTTTGTCTTTTAACAATATTAATGGATCAATTGAATCAGTTGCGAAGAAAATTTGGTCAACACATGAGTGTATCTTATAACTCGAAACACACTCATCAATCTCCAATTCTACCGCAATCACAGTTTTAAGATTTAAAACCAAAATTGTTTGTCCGACAACTATTCCATCGCTTTTGTGTCTTGAATAACACATATCATTCTCCCAAATTTTAGAATGTCTCAGCATTATTGCAACATTCATATTGTCTCATATGATATTTCGATGATCCTCCTTTTTTGAATTATTTTCTTGTCGGTTGTTTGCAATATTTTGAAGAAATTTTTAATTTGAAAGTTTGAAACTGACTTTGGACGAATCTATTATATTTTTCTTGGATAGTCGCTTGATTAGGGTTTGATAGGCATAAATCACAAGAATCAATTAAACTGGTTACGTTATGTTTCCTTTTAAAATGGAACTGACAGCTAGCAACATGTATCAACATTGGTTGTTGTATGTATCGTGAAGTGCATTTTTAGTTAATTTTTGTAATTTCAGAAACAATAGGGATAGATTAAATTTTCTCCTTACAGTATGTAATTCTTAAAAAAGTTACTTTTTCTTATTGCAAACTTTTTTATTCAAGGGTTCTGTCTTAAAGAGATAAACTCGAACTATTATTTTAATACGTTGTTCCAATAAGTATAAAATATAGAGCAAATTTTATAAATGGCAAACACATAAAGCGTAATTATGCTCCATAGCTATAGTTTGGGTAATTACATTTTGTAATTATAATTATAGCATCATTTGTATAATTTGCGCAACATTTATATATATTTGTATAATTCATTATACAGTTCGCAATTTTTGTATAACGTTTGTATATTTTGCTATAAATTTATGCATAACATTTGTATAATTCGCTATATAATTCACAATATTTGTATATTTCGGTGTATAGTTTGATTCATGCACAACTTTTGTATTATCGCACACAATATTTAGCGCGAATTATATAAAAGTCAAACTGTAATTAAATTAGCTATATGTTTGCCACGAGCCGTAATTAATTCAAATTATAGCTAGATTAACTAATTAACTGCTATATGTTTAATTATCCGTGTAACTTTTCCTAAAAAGTATATATGTGAAGACATTACTCAAATTAAGTGAGCCACACAATTCCTAATCACTCCTTTTCCTTATCAATTTAGGAACATATTCTAAAGGAGGAAACATACAAAATTACGAATGAAGGTAAGATACCAAGTCCTTCGTTCTTCTTTTGATCTAATTGTTTTTCATTGCGAAGAATATGACTAGTACTTTTCAATCTTCAACTGGTCCCTACTGACTTGTAGTTCTATGTAGAGATTATTAATCCTAACTCTAAATTTAAAGTTTGAATTAGTTGATAGTAAATAACAGATAAGTTTAAGTACTTAAAAACATTTTAAATATTTAACTTAATTTTATAAATAAATAACTCTATATTTTGATATAAGTGTTGAAAATGAACCAAAGCAAAAATGTGTTTTGTAAATAAGTGTTGATAAGTTATTCTTCTATTTAAACGACTAAGATGTCCTTAATCTTTTTGGCGAATCTATAGATCTTAAAGTATCTTGTAAAGAAAAAAAGAGAAACAATGGGTATTTGAGGGAAGAGGTAGTGGAAATTTTATTTTGTAAAGGGTATTTTGAGAATTTTAAAGAATATTAATACTAAAATAGTAGGAAAAAAAATGCTCAAATCAAACTTGTTTATAAGCTAACCAAAAGTCATAAATTGGTCTCCATGAATTGTCAGAAACTTTTCCATCAATCTCGGATGGAGCCAAAAATTGATTATTTTTTGGCTTTGGAGTATGATGGAATAAAGCAAAATGGCTCTTTAAACTATCTGCGCTTTTTTTTTGTGAAGTAGCAGTTAGTCAATGCAACTTTCGACGCTCCTCATGGGTCATCTGGAAACAGCCGCTTTATGTTTTTAAACATAGGGGTTAGGCTGCGTACATCCGACCCCTCCTCACCCCGCAATGAGCGGAAGCCTTTTGAGGCACTGGGGTATGTTGTTGTTGTTGTATGAATTGTCAGAAACTATTACTCTAAAAAATAGAAATAAATTTTAACCAATTTATGACTTTTGACTTATGTACAATGTTTGAATATTTACCATGATTATAGATAAGTCAAAAATGCTTATAATAAAAGCAAGTTTGACTAACTTTAGGCTCATCCAGAAATCCTCTAAGCAAGTTTGTTTGATCAAATTATAAACTTAGCTATTAATGAATGAATTCACGGAAAACCCTGTATAGGTCTTGTGGTGGATGCATATTTGAATTGAGATTAAATCATAGCATTAAATATTTGATTGTTGAACAATAAAATTAAGTCGAGGACTAAAAATATATATAGCTTAAAAAGAAAGCAATGGAGAAATGAGGTGTGTTCTCCCAAAATCCAAAAATTGCAATAACTCAAATGAAGCCATAATAGTTAGCTAGCCAGTCTGGTTCCCTACTACCTTACTCTTACAAAGTTAATTAAATTATATTCACAATAAATACAGAACAAGTTCAACACTCAACTGTGCCTCCTAGTCCCCACCAAAAATAAATAAGCTAAAGACAACAAAAGTAAGATGAAAAAAAAAAAGAAATATAAGAAAAAATAATTAAGAATAGGTAGCCTTTTCAATTTTGCGGGTGTCAAAATCAAATCCATAAAATCAAAATTTGTTCAATTTATTTATATTTGACTGGGTTCATTTTAATTTGCTCAATTTAATTTATTTTTAAAATGGGCAAATTTATGGCCTTAATTAATCCATGGAAATTTTGTTTAAATATTTGTTTATATTTTATAGTCATATATAACAATTTCTTTTTATTAGGTATTCAAGAAAGTTTAAACTTAAATTTAAAATTTAATAAAAAGTGGAGGAGTTAAATTATGATTTAACTTTTAGCTCATTTCAGTCAAATCCACTTGTAACATTTAAGTGGATCAATAAATTCGTCCATTTACTTAACTTATTTTGATATTTTTAAATTCAATTCAACCCATATATTTAACATTCTTACCTGATACAGAAAACTTTTCTAATACGATTCACCCCTTCAATGTGATTTGAGATTTGAGGCATTTCTTGAAGTCGTATTGAGTCATACTATAGTTGCAAGTGAGTAGGCCCAATTGCTATTTTGGGAGTCGTCAACCTTGTATATTTATTTCCTTTCTCATTTAATTTATCATGTGATTTACTATTTTTCTTTAATTGTCGAACATAGTGATGATATAAAATAATTCTCACATAATGATAGATTTTGGAATCAATTTTATATTAATGATACAATAATTTTTAAAATTTACTGTGTACATTGTATAAATTTGATTAATTTTTAAGCCTTTCGCTATGTTTTGATGAACATAGTTGTATAAGTTTATCTGCTTAGGTAATTATTTTTATTATAAATAGATTATTTTTTTATTTTAAGTTACATAACATAGTTCAAATTATAAGAGTCAAAATTTTTATTTGACCATGCAGTCAAACAAATAATTTTTAAAATTTAAGGAAAATAATTTACATATTTAAAAAATACACTATAAGTAACAGGTTTTTAATTTTTTTTTAAAAATACAAATAAATCACAGTTAAAAATTTTCTTATTTGACTTTCAAAATCTAAATACGTAATACTTATTGTTGACACCCAATTTTTACCCTCCACGGTGTCAAATTATTCACAGGGATTTTATTTTCATTCTTAGTAATTTTTAAATATTTTTTATAAAAAAAAAAAAAACTGCATGTGGGGGCCACGCACCCCCAATTTCTTAAATACCACCTAACTCCCATCAAATATCTCCCTAAAATCAACACATATATTCCCCGACCCCACGTGTCATCTTCTTTTTCCTTTTCACTTTTACTTTTACCTTT
>JAABOM020125608.1:0-21860 GCA_011800125.2 Solanum clarkiae | reverse complement strand
ACTATGTAAATTAAAGTGTAGTCATGTCTCATACTTTAGACAATGTGGCCCCAATGACCTAGTCATACGTATTTTCTTTTGGCTTGTTATTACTGTTTGCTTTCTTAAAGGCATGTTGAATGTAGAAATACCTTATAATATGTATAGAAAGCGCATGAATATAGGTTGGTTCTCCTGAGTCTTATCGGCAATGGGTGTCAGTCTGTCTTAATGGGACTTTAGGTGTGACACTAGGCGTGTATGTGATGAACCAAATAATATTGAGCCTTCTGGAATGTTGTCTCTCTTTCCTCAATTGGGTAAGCCTACATCAGCTACAGAAAGCTTTGTTTTAAATCATATGTAGAAGCTACAAGTTTATCGATGTGTGCTTATGAATTGTGCAATAGTAATGTCATTTGTGGAGTGAGTATTACAAACTTTATACTCTTTGTCTTTGTAACATTTAAAGTACGCTAGTCATACTCTTTAACATTAACTTATTGCTTCATATAGAGAATTTAGAGAACACATAAAGAGGAGTTCAAGAGGAAGAAGACCATCACCTACAGAGATAGAGAGGAGAGTTAATAGAGAGTTTGTTGATTGGTTTCAAAAGCGGGTGAGTAAGCAATCATTATTTATTGTTTATATTTGATTTTAATGAACAAATTTGACAAAGTCAATGTTATTTTGATTTAGATTATGAATCAAGACACAATACAATGTCTATCGATCTAAAGTTTTTAGCACGAGGTCCATCTGTAAATGCAAGAAGATTTACTGCATATAACATCGATGGGTCCAAATTTCGAACTTTAGCTTGAGAAGAAGGTTTGAAAACACAGAATAGAGGAGTTTTCTTAACCTCCAAAACATCGTATGTTGCTAGAAGTGTGGACGAAAATTTAAGGCAAGCAGAGTTACCATATCATGGGAAGTTAGAAGATATTATTGAGAGTAATTATAATGGATAGTTCAAGGTTGTTCTTTTCAAATGCAAATGGGCTAATACTGCTCGAGATACGGGGTATAAAAAGGATCATTGGAATTTTAACTGTGTTAATTTTGATAGAGTGATTCATACGGGTGAACGTGAAGAATATGAGCCTTACATCGAAGCATCTCAAGCACAAACAGTGTACTACGTGGATGATATTGTCAATAAAGGGTGAAGCGTTATTGTGCATCTAAAGCCAAGAGATTTGTACGATATGGGTGAAGTAATGGAAGATGAAGTATTTGAGAATGAACCATATCAAGAGCAAGAACTCGATCAATTTTTTACTGTTGGTGATGAGTATGTACAACTAGCTACAGATCATATCATTGATAATATAGTAGCGACAAGTGTTGCTACTAATTTGGCGACTGATGCAATGTCTCACTGAGTTTTATGATTTGTGTTAATACTAGTTGTTCTTTTTGAAGTATATTTTGGTGCTATGTGTGATCTTTGAGCCGATTTGGAGTGAATTGTTCGGATTTATCATGTTTTTGGTAACTAAACTCATTTAGTACTGAAGTGGAAATGTACACCTCAAAAAAAGAAAATCAATAACTTGTTGCATAATATCCCTTCTGATGCTAGGAAGTTGTTAGCTGTTGATCCTAGGAGTTGCTTATAGAAATGAATTACCTCTGTCTGGACATCCTTTTCTGTATGTAATAGTGTAGCATCTTCTGTTGTTAAATTTCTAATATGATTTTGTGCTATTCTGTTCCTCAAGCAAGCATGAAAAAAAGATGTATTGGAGTCCCCAAGTTTTAGCCAGTCAATTTTGACTTTCTATTTCATAGTACTCTCCTCAACTCTGTGCCCATTTTCAAGTTCTAGTTTGAGTGTTTTCTCTTCTTTACATAACCTTTTATGATCATTACTTTATCCCATTTATCACTAGAGTACCTTCAGCTTACCCTTTGGTTCTGTGATCTTGTTATTTATGCCTAAAAACTCTTTGATATTAAGTGGTTTCAGCTTCATCTTCAGAGAATTCAATTTCCTCCATAAGGTGTTAGTAGTAATACCACCATTCCACTCCCGTTGAACTAAACTTTTGAACTCAAGATGTAGTGTCAAGCAATTGAATAATTTGAAGGGTTTGGCACCCTTATTTTGCTTATCATCTAGTGATACACCCAAATGAGAATGGTCTGAGAATCCAGGTTCCATAGCAACCATCTCAAAACATGACCACATTTGCACCCAAACAACATTCACCAAAACTTTATCTATCTGGCTATATACATGGTTATTGGTCCAAGTAAAATTTCTACCCACCCCTTTAACTCCATTATGCAAGCTTCTCTCATAAAATCTGCAAAGTCACTTATTTCATTAGCCTAAACAGGAGAGCCTACCACTCCATCTTCAATATGTAAGATAACATTAAAGTCCCCTATGATTAGCCATGGGTAGTTATCATATTTGCTATCCCTTGCAAGTCACACCACAATTCTTTCCTATGGTATGCAACCCATAAACTGCTGTAAAATAAAAATTCTTATTAGAACTATAGATAGTCACCAAGCCATGAATGTACTGCTCTGTTATATGAACTCCTGAGAAATTACAAACAGTAGGATTCCACAATAACCATACTCTTCCTTTTTCGCTTTGATAATTGAACATTGCTTCCCAACGAGGCACTACATTTTGAACTATTTGTTGAGTAGTTTTACTTAGTGTTTTGTTTTCTAGTATAGCTATCATGTCCACTTTATTTACTCATAAAAACATTATTAGCTCTTTATGCTTATAGACTTTATTGAAACCCCTGATATTCCATGTAACTACTTTCATCTGGATAGAGTAAGAAAGTTAGATGAAGTTGTACCGCCCTTTCTAGTTTGCCTATTTTCAGCTGCATTTGCTATGGTCGTCTGTTACTAGTTGATTATCGTAACCAAAGGGCTAAATAGCCATTTCTATTGCATTATCCTTCTACACCTTAGATTGCAGAGGATGTATTTTTTTTCTATCTGCCAGCATGCTTATTGATTTCCATCAGCTATTTGAATAGGGATTTCACCAGGTTCTTTATGTTGGAGTGGAGAAGTTGTCTTAGTTGGTAACATCTCTACCTCTGTCGTATTGCTCGAGGAAGCACCCTGATTTGGAGGTTGTTGAACAAGTTCCTTTAGGTTCGAGAGGTTGTTGAACAGGTACCTTTGGGTTCCACATAGTTTCATCACTTTTGGTTTTGTACCTTTTCCTCTATCATCTTGTTGTGTTTGTTTCATCTCAACTAGATTTTTCAAGTATATCCTATTTTCAAGCATTTAGTACAATAGCTAGGTTCCAATCATATTCTACCTCTTGATCAAATACCTTTCCCTCGGGGTCCTGGACTTTTGTCATATTAGGTAAGGCTCTGGTAACATCCATTTCCACAAGAAAAAATTCGGGCATGCGATATTCTTTCTATACTCGTAGTGCACTCGTTCGCTTATATTGGGCCTACCAATACACTACCAATTCGGCTTAGTGTTATATTTCTCCAACAATTCATCAGTAGATTAGGCAGTCGTACTCACATTGGAATCATACCTTCCCAAAGTTGAAATTAGCATTCCAAGCATGAATTATTATTGGTTTACTATTAATGGTGCACGGGCCTGAGCAAATAACAATGTCTTTATCTTCAATATTGTTGAATAACACCATAAAGTATCCACTGTTATAATGGAAGAAGACAAAGACGAGAAACCAAAGCTCAGTGTTACGCACGGCACAAAATTCTGCACGCAAACTGCCTCAAAAACGCCTAAGGCATGTTCAAGCCGTCCGGAATTCTCTAGAATTACCTAGAGAAAGGAAGATATCTCAAGAAAGCCTTAGGTCATTCTAGAATACTCTAGGTTAGGCTAGAGTTCTCTTTGTCTAGTAAATATCCAAGATATTTTGTAAGAATGTTCTAGGCCAAACAATTGTAGCCATTGGATCAAAATGAACCTGGCCGTCCATTTAGAGTTGGGGCAAGTATAAATAGCCCCTAGGCTAGTCATTTTAGGCATCCAGAAATCAAGTAAGCATTCAAGTCTTGTACAAAGCTTTCAAGAGTTCTTAATACAAAGATCTTTCCTTGTTCCTTCAAATACAAAGTTCCTTCGTCAAGTTTTCATAAGCTTAGTCTTTTCTAAGTTCTGCTAAGCTTCGGGGTTAGGCTGACTAGCAACTTGAGCGTTGTAAGTTTGCTAGGCCGCACAGATCGTAGGCTTCAAAGTACGATCCTGTGACAGTTGGTATCAGAGCGCAAGGTTCGTCAACCGTCGGAACATCAAGGGAGTATGGAAGGCGGCAGTGAAATCACCCAAGTTGGCAAGGAGAAATCCAAGGGCCAAAGGTCTTGCTCCAGGGATGCCGTAGGGGAGTTTGAGACAAGACTGGCCAAGGTGGAGTTGGCCATCGTTGATGGGCAAGACAAGTTCATGGAGGCCGATCAAAGGTTTGAAGGGGTCGAACAGAAGTTCGAGGAGGTCGACCAAGGCCTAGACGGATTGCGGGAGGAGATGCAGTCCACCATGAACCAATTCCTAGCGCAATGTCTCAAGGCAGCGGAGGAGGCACACAAGGCAGAGATTTCTTCAATACGGGAAGAGCTAGGGAGGGTTTCGTACGAACTGGATAGCACCAAGGAGGAGCTTAGTCTGTGCAAAAGAGCTCTTGCCCAGGGGACTGCAAGTACATCCGAGGTAAGGACTACCCATTCCAAGTTAGATGTTCCCCGACCCAAACACTTCAGAGGGTCTAGAAATGCGAGGGAACTTGACAACTTCCTTTGGAGCATGGAGCAATACTTTAGGGCTCTCGACATGACTGACGAGACTCTAAAAGTGAACATGGGTAGTCTTTTCCTCGAGGACACCGTGATGGTATGGTGGAGGAGGAGACAAGGTGATATAGAGAAAGGCACCTGCTCTATCAACACTTGGGCAGACTTCAAGGCGGATCTCAAAAAGCAATTCTACCCAAGTAACGTCGAGGAGGAAGCTCGTGGCAAGTTGAGGCGTCTGCAGCACAAAGGAACCATCCGGGTGTACGTTAAGGAGTTCACCGAGGTACTTCTTGAAATCCCTGATTACCCTGACAAAGAAGCTTTATTTGCCTTTATGGATGGGTTGCAACAGTGGGCAAGGCTTGAAATTCAACGACGTGGAGCTCAAGACTTGACCACTGCTATCTCCCTTGCCGAGTCCCTCATTGAGTTTAGGAAAGTAGAAAAACCTAAACCCAAGGAGAAGGTCGGTAAGGGTAAGAGTGGGGGAGACCCGCCTAAAGGCAAGGAGGCGACAGAAAGGGCTAGGGGACATAAAGAGTACCAAAAGCCAAGACCCCGATCCAATGCTTCTTTTGCGACGGACCACACTGGGCGAGGGACTGCCCCAAAAAGAGCAAGCTTTCAGCCTTAATCAAGGAGCGTGAGAAAGAAGAGGCAAATATTGGGGCCATGCGACTTCTTAGCTCAATTCAGGCAAAAGTTGAGGTGCCCAAAAATGAGAAGAAAGGAGGTTGTTTGCCGAGGCCAAGATCGGAGAACACACTGTGAAGGCATTAGTTGACACAGGTGCTGACAGCAACTTCCTCACCCTTCAGCAGGCTAAGAAAATGGGCATTCAATATAAGACAAGTCGTGGTTGGCTCAAGGGTGTCAATTCTACACCAACGGAGACCTTTGGAGTTGCCCGCGACGTACCGGTCCGCTTAGGTAATTGGCACGGCCAAATCAACTTCTCGATCATGACCATGGACGATTATCCACTTGTCTTGGGTATTGAGTTCATGGACAGGGTCAAGGCCATCCCAATTCTCTTCGCAAACTCCCTGTGTATCTTGGAGGAAGGCAACACGCATCTAGTCCCTCTAGAGCGAGAAACCCGACTCCAGGAGAAACAGATTTCAGCAATGCAACTTGCCAAAGTTGTAAAGAAGGAGGAGCCAACCTACCTTGTCGCCCTAAAGGAGGAAGCAGCTGCTCCCCCAGCCGAGTCCCTGCCACAAAAAGTTCAACGCATCTTAGAGGAGTTCAAGGACGTCATGCCACCTGAGCTGCCAAAGAGGTTACCACCTAAGAGGGAGGTAGATCACAAGATAGAGCTAGAACCAGGTGCAACCCCGCCTACGGCAGTGCCTTACCGCATGGCGCCTCCGGAGCTTGAAGAATTACAGAGGCAACTGAAGGAGTTGATGGACATGGGATACATTCGTCCATCAAAAGCCCCATATGGAGCGCTGGTATTGTTCCAGAAGAAGCATGATGGGTCACTTCGGCTATGCATCGATTACCAGGCGCTCAACAAGATCACGGTGAAGAACAAGTACCCGATCCCGCTCATCGCTGACTTGTTCGACCAACTTAGCCAAGCACGGTGGTTCACCAAGTTGGACTTACGATCAGGGTACTACCAGGTCCGAATTGCCGAGGGAGATGAGCCCAAGACAGCATGCGTCATGAGGTATGGCTCATATGAATTCCTTGTGATGCCCTTTGGACTCACAAATTCGCCAGCAACATTTTGCACCCTCATGAATCATGTCCTACAGCCATTCTTAGACAAGTTCGTGGTGGTGTACTTGGATGACATTGTCATATATAGCAATACATTGGAGGATCATGTAAATCATTTGCGGCAAGTCTTCCAAGTACTCCAGGCGAACGAGCTTTATGTAAAGAAGGAGAAGTGCGCCTTTGCCCAACGAGGAGTCTCCTTCCTGGGGCACATTGTTGGACAAGGCAAGCTACGGATGGACGAGTCCAAAATTCACGCCATACAAGATTGGGAGCCCCCAAGAAAGGTCCCAGAACTTCGATCTTTCCTTGGGTTGGCCAATTACTATCGAAAGTTCATCAAGGACTACTCTTCTATAGCCGCTCCCCTCACAGATCTACTGAAGAAAAACCGGACCTGGGAGTGGAACGAAAGATGCCAGGCAGCATTCGAGGAGCTAAAGGCCGCCGTGATCAAAGAGCCGGTGTTGGTCCTGCCCGACCACATCAAACCGTTCGAAGTACAGACGGATGCTTCTGACTTTGCCTTCGTGATCAAGGAGCCGGTTTGGTCCTGCCCGACCACACCAAACCGTTCGAAGTACAGATGGACGCTTCTGACTTTGCCTTAGGAGGCGTCCTGATGCAAGAGGGACACCCCGTGGCTTACGAAATCCGTAAGCTAAATGATGTAGAAAAGCACTACACGGTCCAAGAAAAAGAGATGACCGCCGTGGTGATTGCTTGCGGACGTGGAGACATTATCTCCTGGGCACCAAGTTCATTGTGAGGACGGATAATGTTGCCACAAGTTACTTCCTTAAGCAAAAGAAGTTGACACCAAAACAAGTTCGGTGGCAAGCTTTCTTAGCCGAATTTGATTTTGTGATGGAGTACAAGCCAGGCAAGGGTAATGTTGTGGCTGACGCACTAAGTAGAAAGGCCGAACTTGCATACATCACAAGCCCAAGTTTCCCATTGGTGGATCGCATCAAGGAGGGGTTGGAGCAAGACCCACAAGCTAAAAATTTGTTGGGATTGGCACGTCAAGGGAAGACACGTCAATTTTGGCTTGAGGATGGGTTGCTCCTCACCAAGGGAAATCGGGTTTATGTGCCAAAGTGGGGAGGCTTAAGGAAGGAAATCATTAAGGAAAGTCACGATTCCCGGTGGGCAGGCCACCCCGGAGTCCGGAGGACTATGGCGCTGATCGAGCGAGCCTACTACTGGCCCCAAATGAGGGACGATGTGGAGATTTATGTCAAAACTTGTCTTGTGTGCCAGCAAGACAAGGTGGAGAAACGTCCAACAGCTGGTCTATTGGAGCCGCTGCCCATTGCAGAGAGACCTTGGGAAAGCATTTCCATGGACTGCATCACATCCTTACCAAAATCCGAAGGTTGCAACAACATCATGGTCGTCGTGGACCGGTTTAGCAAATATGGAGTATTCATACCAGGTCCAACAAAGCTTACTGCTGAAGACGTTGCCCAACTATTCTTCAAATATGTCGTGAAGTATTGGGGCATTCCAAAGACCATAATCAGCTACCGGTACCCTCGTTTCACGGGAAGGTTCTGGATGGAGCTCTTCAAAATAATGGGGTCTGAGCTCAATTTTTCCACAGCTTTTCACCCACAAACTGATGGGCAAACAAAGAGGGTGAATGCTTTGCTGGAGCTATATCTTCTCCAGTTCATCAGCGCAAATCAGAAGGATTGGGCCAAGCTACTTGACATTACCTAGTTTTCTTATAATTTGCAGAAAAACGAGTCGACAGGGGCAAGTCTATTTGAGTTAGCAACGGGAAAACAACCAATGATGCCACCCACTATGTCCATTGGTTACAAAGGGCCTAATCCTTCCGCTTACAAGTTTGCCAAAGGCTGGCATGAGAAGGCAGACTTGGCAAAAGCTTACTTAGAAAAGGCCACGCAGAAAATGAAGAAATGGGTCGATGCTAAGAGGCAACATTTAGAGTTCGAGGAAGGAGACTTAGTCATGGTAAAACTCCTTCCTCACCAGCGCAGGAGGTCTGTCCAGGTGCACAAGGGGCTAGTAAGGCGCTATGAGGGACCATTTCCTGTGGAGAAACGCATCGGTAAGCTAGCCTATCATTTGACTCTACCTTCTCACTTGGAAATGCATCCTGTTTTTCATGTGAGCTTGTTGAAGCCGTACCACCAAGACAAGGATAATCCAAGCCGAGGCGAGTCCAAGAGAGCACCAACGGCCATCACAACAGTGCCAGAGCGAGAAGCAGAAGAAATTCTTGCGCATTGCGTCGTTCCCAGACGGGGGACTCATCCCAATTATATGGAGTACTTTGTCAAATGGAAGGGGTCACCCGACGGCGAGGCAAGCTGGGAGCATGAACTAACATTATGGGATCGCCAAGACCTCATCCGAGCTTACAAGGAGATCACGCCGAGGTCGTCGCGAGATTGAGCAGGGGAGAATGTTACGCACGGCACAAAATTCTGCCCGCAAACTGCCTCAAAAGCGCCTAAGGCATGTTCAAGCCGTCCGAAATTCTCTAGAATTACCTAGAGAAAGGAAGATATCTCAAGAAAGCCTTAGGTCATTCTAGAATACTCTAGGTTAGGCTAGAGTTCTTTTTGTCTTGTAAATATCCAAGATATTTTGTAAGAATGTTCTTGGCCAAATAATTGTAGCCATTGGATCAAAATGATCTTGTCCGTCCATTTAGAGTTGGGGCAAGTATAAATAGCCCCTAGACTAGTCATTTTAGGCATCCAGAAATCAAGTAAGCATTCAAGTCTTGTACAAAGCTTTCAAGAGTTCTTAATACAAAGATCTTTCCTTGTTCCTTCAAATACAAAGTTCCTTCATCAAGTTTTCATAAGCTTAGTCTTTTCTAAGTTCTGCTAAGCTTCGGGGTTAGGCTGACTAGTAACTTGAGCATTGTAAGTTTGCTAGGCCGCACAGTTCGTAGGCTTCAAAGTACGGTCCTGTGACATCAGGATGTGAAACCATCAATATACTAAATTCCTGGTATGTATTATTCATCTGTGTTGCACTGAAATTGATGACCAAATCACCTTCTTTCTCAACCAAAAAAAGAAGGTAAAATTATGTGGTTTCGTTATAACTTGTCAAGTGCTGATTGTGAATTCACATTGAATGATCTAAAAACTATCATTTTTAATTGACAACAAACAATCAACATATTAGTAAGCTGGGAGAGACTTTACTTGACCTGTTTTTTCTCTTTCAGATAAGCCATTCAACATTAAAGTTATTTGTCATAAAAAGATTACTTGTATTTAGTTTTCAAGTTTCAACCCTTAGTTTATAGATTGAGTAGATACAACGATATTTTATGTCTGCACATATATAAAGTAAAAACAATTACTTTTTTTAAACATTTTACTCTATTTATAGCCAATTATGTGTCTACTTGGAGTACCTAGCTACTACTCTTGGGTCAAGGGAGCAGTTGGCTATTGCACAATATGCTAAATCCTTACTTGTCATACCAAAGGTCCTTGCTAGTTGTATAAAATAAAAATAGATGATGCTCTTGCACCACTTAAATGTTCTATGATCAATTTTGATGAATTTCTTCTTGTGCAAGTTCTTGCAAATAATGCTGCTAAAGATTCCAGCGACTTGATATCTAAATCACGTTCATGTCACTACCTTTCACAAACCTAAGCTGACAAGAAACATTTGTCAAGGTATTCTTTGGAATCCGTATATATCTGTGTCATTTGGTCAAGCCTTCTGGCCAAAGCTAATGTACTACTTTTCAAGTGTATACTTTATATGTTATTGGAATTTCAAGTTTTTAGTTACATAAGAATCTGTTTAGTTAGGTTCGTTTAGCAATCCTTGTGGGTTATAGTTTCTTCGACGTTCCCAAGGTGTCTTTTTGGTGAAGATATTGACGATTGCCTCGAGTAGGATTCATCGATGACTACTTCTATGAGATGTATTCTTTTCTTATTGCACAAGGTGTGTTGGCTGGTCCTGGTCTTCTCTTTCTCATACTTCCTCAGACCCCATCACTGATTTACGCATTTACAGTTTCCCAAGGTTAATATACAGAGTGAAAGAAGACTGCTATATTGTCATCGAGGTACTATGTGAGGTATGATACTTACTTGATCAATAGAATTTATATTATTTTACCTCAGTGATTTAAGAGTGGAGTTTTTTCATTTTTTTTAAAGAGACTTCATTATATATTGTACAAGCATTGAACTCTACACAATCTATTATTGTGTACTTTTTAGATCTTTTTTATGGCTGTCTAGAATTATTTTCAATTTTTGTGCCTTTTTTCATTAAAGCTCGTGCTTTTTTTGCACTTTGTGCTTAAAACCCCAATAGATCTTAGAACTTTTTTGCTCCTTTTACATTTAATAACATTAGGCTTGACTGAAGAATAATACCAAATGAAGCCTTGATGTATATTCAAATTCAAGTAGTTGGTTCCTATTGAGTAAAAGTGTGTCGAATGGAGTCTATAGAAGTTAGCATAAGATGGATCCCAAAATCTTGATATTTCTCATTGGATCTGATACTTGGTAGTGATTTTTTATGTTTAAAGTTGAAGACACAATTATATAGATATATTGCAGTCTGATTTTGAAAGGACTAAAAGTGTGCTTCTATTATTTATATTTTGTGTTGCACTTGCAGATTAGACCTCCATTCTCACGGAGACACTATTTTCATAACACATATTGTCACATCTTTATGATTGATGGAAACGACAATGACCGTGTTGTTAAGGCAAGGGGCGAACTTCACAGAGTAATTCAATCAGTCAAAGCTAAATATTTGTTCAGTCTATTTTGTTGGACCAATCAATCATTATGTAAATAATTCTAGCCCTTTCTTAGATTTTGTTAGCTTTTTAACTCTAGACCATCCATAGTCACGTTTAGGTCTCCTCTACATTGCTTGATTATGTGACTGAATCCAGTGTCTCTTTATCGTGTAATGGAGGTAGCATATTTACTTTTGTACTCTTTGCATCTTCTTGATGCTTGTAATGGAACAACTTACTTCATCAAAGTATATAATTAAATTTCAACAACAACAACAACAACATACCCAGTAAATCCCACAAGTGGGGTCTGGGGAGGGTAGATTGTACGCAGACCTTACCGTTACCTCAAAGAAGTAGAGAGGCTGTTTCCTAAAAATATAATTAAATTTCAAATTGAAAGTAATTTTCGATAGCAACAATATTGTGGCGGATATCAATTGCCTCTAGTTACTCATTTAATTTATTTGTTCTTGTAATTAAATTTTAAATAGAAAGTAATTAATTTTCAGCAGTAGAAATATTGTGGCAAAATGAAACTGCCACTAATTATTATATTTTAAACGTTAAGATCATATTGTAGCGGTTGGAAACTCCAGAGGGGTTTTTTTTTTTTTTTGAAAGAACTGAAATTATATTGTGGAGTTTTATAGACTCCCACATTATTTTATTTTTTTTGCAACATTGTTATCATATTGCAGGGGTTTATAAACTCCCACATTTTTTTCTTTCAAACTCACTCTTTATTTTTAAAACTCTCACAAATTCAAAATTCATTTTGTGGCGTGCATCATGGAGGTTTAAAAAAATCGTCATTATATGCCAATGGCAAGGTTAATTGTGACATTTTTAGAAACAGTCACAATTTTTTTTGTTGCATTCAAGAATCGTCATAATTTGACAAAAAACCCACCACAATTTAGTAGTTTTTTGGTAGTGGAGGTCGTTCACGACCCGTGGTGAGTTGTACGATTCGTGAAGAGCTCCGTCCAGGGAAACATTTCAGCAGCTTTCTAGCATCCACTAGCACACCACGAAGAGGCCAAGATGAACGTGAAACTGAGGATGATCAGTGGTCAGTCCCGTGAAGGAGCCATGTGCGCAGATTTTTAAAATTTTCCCAGTCTAACCAGCATTAATTTTCCTAATTGTTGTAGGCTAGGTTTTATTTATTATAAATAGGACTTTTTAGAATATTATTGGGAGGTTGGAAGACTGGAAATCACGATCAAAAACATTATTTTTTCCAGAACTTTTCATCCAGCAACAGCTTGGGCTATAGATAAAAGTCACAACTTTTAGTTGTGTGTTTCCATTATCATTTGAAGATTTTATCAAGTTTTTGTCTCCGAATTCTTCGTGTGACTTCAAGAATTGATTTACTCTTCCTTGTAAGTGAATAACTATGAATAACAATATAATTCTTGTTCAAGATCTTGCAAATTCAATAATTTAAATTCACAGCTAGGGTTGATAGAACCATGATGTTTTAATGAAATAGGCAAAACTTAGGGTTTAATTTTATTGGGACTTGTATTCCATGTATTGTGATTTCCTTTGTTAAAAGTCTTTCTTGATGAGTGTACATATTGAAAACTTACCCGTATTCGTTAGTTATTCGAGAGAAAATTAATGATTAGGAAAAGGAAATTATAATGGTAGATAGAAACAATCGACCTAGGTTTGAGTCACTTGAGCCCGGGAGGAGATGATATACTAAGGCTTGGGGATTAGCATGTATCTAAAGAACTTGAGATTGGAAGGTGATAGTTCTCTGAAATCCAAAGTGAAGGTTGGTGTTGAAAAAATTATAAGACCGGGAGGAGATAAATGACATGCTTTTAGGAAGAACTGGGAGGTGAACTAGAAGTTACCTAACTTGCTAGATTTTACATGCAATATAACGAACAATATACCCAAGGTTAATTGCTTACTAGTTATATGTCATGGGGACTGCAACACTATTCATCCATCAAACTGTCTAAACCTTAGTTTATTTTATTCACATTCGTACTCATAGTTAGGATTTTAGTTAAAAACTCCCATTTTACTTTTTCGCATTTGTTTGTTTTTGAAAAATAGAACCTACGACCGAAGTAGAATAACTAGTAGAGTTGCTTCAACCTATTCCCTGTGGAACTGACCGCAACTCTAAGTTAGGTAAATAGACTTCTAAAGATCGTCCATATTCTGTAAAAGGAATATGTTTGAATGTTATCAGGTACTTCTTTTTCTTTATATTCAAGGAAGAACATTATTTTCAGTGACGAATGATGGAATGATCTTTTGGTCATTTTTGAGATTATCGGTGAAAATTATTATTTTGCGCTTTCATAAGTTGCTTTAAGCCTATTTTGAAGTACTACCTGTATTATTGGAACTGAAATCATGAGTTTTAAAAGTTGAAAATAGTTTTGACGAAACACAACAAAAACTCTTTCATGCAATTTCAAGACTCAGAATCAACCATCGAAATTCATTTAGAATCCCGTACACAAAAATCATATATGTAACCCCATCAAAATCGACGTTCTGAACTCAATGGAATCACTGGAAATTGAATATGAGATCTCCTTGATGGAACCCAATTAAGCACCTTAATTCTAATTTAGGCCACTTGAAATAGCAAAACAATATTGGGGCACTCAAAAATTATGACAAATCTGCTTTTAGCAGTAAAATAACTTCTCGAGACCATTGGAATAATCAAAAAATCAATCCAAGCATCGAAACTTAAAATGTTGACCAAAGTCAAACCAACTCAAACTTTAACTCAATTTTCAACTCCGGACGTAAAATCCACATAACAACGTCAAATCTGATTCCGACAATCCTCCAAGATCAATTTCCATATTTCAGAAATAATGGCATTGACAGAATCCTATTCTGACACTCAAATCTCCAAATGACTTAAAAGTTGACATTAGACTCAAAAAGTCAATCTTTGATAAAAATCTCAATTTTACACAAAATTTACGAAAACCAATTTTTAGAACTAATCCAACGTGACTCAAAGGGGATAACGAGAGGGGAAATAGTAATTTTGTTGAAAAAGTCAAAAAAGACCTTCAGAGTCATGACATCATCCACCACTAAAAATCATGTTCATCCTCAAACATAAAGTAAGGAATGTACCTGAACCCTCAAAGAGATGAGGATAGGGGGTCCGCATGTCTGACTCAGTCTCCCAAGTAGCCTCTCTCTCAAGAATCACTGGAATCTTACCGAAGCTATCTCTTTGATCCTCGGCTTCCACACTTGCTTGTCTAGAATAACTACTAGCTCCTCCTCATAAGTCAAGTCTGGAACCAACTCAATTAAATTACTAGATGTCATATGAGACTTATGAGGGATATATCTCCATAGTGTAGAAATATAGAACACTGGATGTACTCAAGATAAAATCGATCTCCAGGAAACTCTGTAGGCTACCTCACCCACTCTATCTAGAATCTCAAAAGGGCCAATATACCTAGGAATGAGCTTGTCCTTCTTTCCGAACCTCATGACATCCTTCATGGTGAGATCCTTAACCAAATTCAGTCACCCTGCAAGAACACCAAAGGTCAAACATGCCTATCAACATAACTCTTCTGGTGACTTTGGGTTATTAGTAGCTGACTTTGAATTAAATGAACCTACTCCATGACATCTCTAAGCAAGTCTGTATCAAGTCTATCCATCGCAACAGAATCAAACCAATCTATGGGTGATTTATATCTCTGGCCATACAAGGCCTCAAAAGAAGCTATGTGGATGATGGAATGATAATTGTTATTACAAGCAAACTCCACCAAGGGAAAATATTGATTCCATCTAACACCGAAGTCAATGACACATGCTCAAAGCATATCCTCTAGCACCTAAATAGTCTTCTCAAACTGCCTATCTGTCTGAGGATGAAATGTTGTACTCAGGTCTAACCAAGTGCCCAAACCATGTTGTAGGGCCATCTAGAAGTGGAAAGTGAATAAAGAACCTTGGCATTAAACATATAAATTAATAACTCAAGTTTTGCATTGTTGAGTATTGCCCTTTTATGTGCTTTTATCCTCATTAATTCCTAACATAAAACATACAAATTAATCAACCTGTGAAGCATAATAATACATTTAGGACAATATTTCCTTACATTATAAGCTCTAGATAAGTCCAAATTATGGACTCATCACCCCCAACTTGAACTTTTACTTGCCCTTAAGGAAATCAAATACCAATCATTTCAAAGCTTAATGCTTGCAAATAGGTCCATAAGGAGTAGTATATACCATCCCCCTTTGTCATCAATCTTGAAAGCCTCCATAAATCACCTACGCATTTTTGAAGCCTCAAGAGATGATTAAAGAGTGGTCAAGACACAGCTATGCTCACAATCTTGAAATCTTGTATGTTCGGGAATGAACATAATTTTTAGTTGTGGATGATGTAATGACTCTGAAGGTCTTTTTTGACTTTTTCGGCAAAATTACTCTTTTCCCCTCTCGTTAGCCCCCTTGAGTCACATTGGATTGGTTCTAAAAGTTGTTTTTCGTAAATTTTGTGTTAAGTTGAGATGTTTGCCAAAGATTGGATTTTTGAGTCTAAATTGTCAAATTTAAGTCATTTAATAATCGAGTGTCAGAATGAAATTATGTCGATTTCATTATTTCTAAAATATAAAAATTGGTCTTGAAGAGTTGTCGGAATCAGATTTGATGTTATTATGTGAATTTTAGGTCCGGAGTTAAAAAATGAGTTAAAGTTTGAGTTGGTTTGACTTTGGTCAACGTTTTAAGTTTTGATACTTGTATCGATTTTCTGATTACTCCAATGGTCTCGAGAAGTTATTTTAGTGCTAAAAGCAACTATGTCATAATTTTTGAGTGTCCCAATATTGTTTTGCTATTTCAAGTTACATAAGTCAGAATTAAGGCGCTTAATCGGATTTCTTATCAAGGAAATCTCGGGATTCAATTTTCAATGATTTCATTGAGTTCGATACATCGATTTTGATGGGTTACATATATATTTTTTGTGTACGAAATTCAAAATGAATTTCTTAGATTGATTTTGAGTCTTGAAATTGCATGAAAGAGTGATTGAAATATGTCAAAATAATTAGTAAATTGTATAGTTATTAGAAAACTAATTACAACCTTATTAATTATATTTATTTTGGTTATAGATGACTTTTCAAATAGAGTCAAAATTAATTGGTGGTTCAACGTTAGCCCGTAACAATGAATGAGGGGCTCATTCATTGCAAGAGAGCAAAACTCTAAACCGAGTAGAATTCTCGGGAAACTTCTGGATGGTTTTTATTCCTAGATGGAGACATTTCTCTGGCGCCTCTTAACTTTTGTAGTGATTTGGTTCTGGATAAAGTTATTTTGGAACTATAATTTTATAACTAATTTATTTAGTTCAGAAGGTAGGTATAATAATATTAAGTTGAATAAATAAGATAAGAATATTTAGGATTAAGGTTAAAACTGGAGATTGAATTTATATACTGTTTGATTGAATGTTTACATTTAGTTAATCTCGGACTAAGTGATATTTGAGGGTATAATTTTAATTCTGAGGTAAAAATTATTTTCATTTTTTGAACTTTGCTTTAAAAATTAAAAATTTCTTTTAATTTTAAACAATAATCAACTTTCCCCTTTATCTTATGCATTATTTATTTTATCTTTATTATAACACATATATTTAATATCTCTTTATATTATACAACAACAACAACATTATTACCCCAATGTCTCAAAGGCTCCCGTCCATTGCGGGATAAGGGGGGTCGAATGTACACAGTCTGACCCCTATATTTAAAAACATAGCGCGACTGTTTCCAGATGACCCAAGATGAGCGTCGAAAGTTGCATTGACTAACTGCTACTTCACAATTGAAAGAATTGCAGACAGTTTAAAGAGCCATTTTGCTTTATTCTATCATACCCCAAAGCTAAAAAATAGTCGAAAGTTGCATTGACTAACTGCTACTTCACAATTGAAAGAAGTGCAGACAATTTAAAGAGTCATTTTGCTTTATTCTATCATACCCCAAAGCTAAAAAATAATGAATCTTTGGCTCGTCTTTATGGGAGAATGGAACATATCTCTTTATATTATATATAACTTATTTTTTAACTTAGTTATTTATAACTTTTTTCTTTAAAACATTTTTTAATAAGTTGAAGAATAATTTTATGAATTTGTGACAAAATGTAATATTATTTTTAGAATCATTATTTCAATTTAATATGCATTAAGTGTGTGTATATGTATGTATGTGTATATTTTATTTTTTTCCACTTTTTTACTTTATGTGTTTTATATTACATGGCCCTTCTTGATATGCACTCCTTAAAAAGTTTAATTAAATGTATATTTTACTAAACTAACATTATTAACAATACTTTAAAGCTTTAAATTTGACTACTGCTGCTTTATGCAGTTATTTAATAATAAGGGCAAAAATACAAAAAAAAAAATTCAAAAAAAATCAATTTTATAAAATGGACAAGCAAATTAAAACAACTATCTTTAGAATGAGGGTCAAGTAATATAAACGGCGGAGATATTCTCTAATTTCGATATAAATAAGCAAGTTTTGATTGACATAATTTGATTATTACATAAATTATAGTTTAAAATATTTTAATAACTAACTAAATATATTTTTAAAAAATTAGCTTTAATTAATTCAATTATCTTGTATTTCCTACATGTGAATATATTTTTATAATTACTATTCTCCATTGTTTTCACTTGTATAAATAAATATTAAAGTTTTTATTATTAATAATAAAATTAATTTTATCATTATGTTGATTTACTTCATTATAGAATATCATTAGCTTATGTAATAATTAGTATTTTTCACTTTTTTTGTCCAAAAGATAACGTGTATATTTTTATGAAAATTTTCTTATATGAAATAAGAAAATAAAAATACCATAAGTTTTTTAATAAATAAAAAGAATGATAGTGAAAGAGTATGATGGCATATTAAGAATTAAATTAGAATAAAGGGGATAGTTTAATTATTGTTCAAAATTGAAGGGGGCGAGGGACGGTGGGGGGTGATTTTAAAAGCCAAGTTGGAAGATAAAAATAATTTTCATCCTTAATTTTAAAATAGTTTATCTTATCTCGCATACAAAACAATTCGTAGGATAATTTGATCTACTGTACAAAAATAATACGAAATAAGATCTATTTATAATGTTAGATCAGTTGTATGACATAAATTTTTCTTAATTGCTTTGTTATATTAAACAAATAGGATGTATTAAAATAGGAATAGTAAAATACTGAATGTGTTGTATTAAAATAGATATTTACATTTAGTTTATCTCACAGTAAGTGGATATCTTCTAAATCAAATAATGTATAACTTTAATTTTGAAATATTTTATCTTATCATATCTTATCTTATCTTGCATATCAATGGTCCTCAGAATAATTTGATCGAGTGTACAGAATAATACTAAATAAAATCTATTTATAATGTTGGAATTAGTACACGATATATCTTTTTATATATTGATTTGTTATATTGAAAAATATGGTGTGTTAAAAAGAGAAATAGTGAAGTACAGAATAAGGTGTATTAGAGTAGAAATAGTATCACATATTGTCAATATCATGATTTATGATATGCATAAAAATAATATTGAATAGAGTATATAATTGAAAGAATTAATTTTATGTATAAAAAAAAGACAATATTTTCCCACAAACTAGTTTAAAGACAATTATAACGAGTTTTAAATGTAGTAGTTGATTATTACTACTTTTAACACTTAAATTTTTCAAGTTATAACAAATCAACATTTAATTAAAATAATTATAGTTATTTTAATTAATATATGTATACATTTAAAAATATATAAAATTGGATATACACATAATTAAGATTTATCAAAATGAATTTTACTAACATTAAATCACCACAATTAAGGAATTCTATTATGGTTGAAATACTTATCTTTCATTTTTTTATATCAATTAGTCGTATTTTTTCTCTGTGCATCATAATTAACTCGCCTTCCCATGCAAGGCTTCCAACAGAAGCTTGACTCTCCATCTCCCTCATTTCATCACTCATCATGTAGTCCGCTATTTTCAAAATTAAAAAAGAAATATATTGTAGTTCATCGTCGTCCAAAATCAAAAGCAAATCGTTTCCATCATGAAAAAAAAGGCCAACACGGTAATTATATCAAGAAAGAGTCCAAGATTAGAGGCGAAAACGGTAGAAATTTAACTACCAAATTTTTAAATTTTAACTCCAACTCCACCCAAGGACAAGCCACAGGAGAATAATGTCCCAATTTCACCATCAAGAGACCGGAAAGGGACGCAAAAAGTTGACGTAAGCACAAAAAGAAAAAAAACAAAAAGCCCCAAAACACGAAAGGCCAAGGTGGCATTATTGTCTGACAGCTTATAGAGTGAGAAGAAGAGTCTGATTCTAAGTTTGTTGAGCAACCCAACCTCAAAAAATCAAAAGAAAAAATTCAAAGGGCGAGTCCTCAAAGCAGAGAAAAGCGAAATTCCCTATCAAGGTATTAAAAAATATCACATTTTTATATGTATATTTTATGAAAATAATTTATTTCTTGATTGGGGATACCAATAAATACAACACAACTTTTAAGTGTATAATTATTATACCTTTTTCGACATGGACAGGTGCATTTGTGATTTTTAGATTTTATAAATGTATCGAATATTCTATGTTTTTGTCACATATGTGCGAACTATATGTGCGTGTTTTCAATTTGAAATTGGTATGATTTTTTTTTTTATGAATTTTCTGTTTTAAATTTGGTATGTTTCTTTTGTGTGTGGTTCAATCTGGAATTGATATTTCTTTTCATATATTTTTTGTTTAAAATTAGTATGTGCCCCTGTTTAAATTTTGGTATGTCTCTTTCAATATGGTATTTATTTTTTTGCATATATTTTCTGTTTAAATTGATATGTGTCTCTATTTAAAATTAGTATATGTTTTAGTTGTGTGTGGTTCAATCTGAAATTGATATTTTTTTTTTGCATATATTTATGTTTAAAATTGATATGTACCCATGTTTAAAATTGGTTTATGTTTCATTTGTATGTGGTTCAATCTGAAATTGATATTCTTTTTTTTTCATATATTTCTATTTAAAATTGGTATAGTCACTGTTTGGATTTGGTATGTTTTTTTTTATGTATGGTGCAATCTGAAATTGATATTCTTTTTGTATATATTTCTATTTTAAAATCTAAAATTGATATTTATTTATTTTTTATGAATTTTTTTGCTTAAACTTGAGTTGGTGCCAATCACACCCCGACAAGACCCTGATTCAACATAAGTATCTATAATTATGTTAACATCCTGTGTTCCTTGTTGATGACAATGATTTTGCAAATTCATGACAATGACTGTGGCCTCTATACATGCGTTGTTGCTGAGTATATTACCAATGGCGTATTTGAAATCGTGAATGAAGATTTTGATGCAAGCTACCATCGTCGAAGGATTGGAACAATTTTATGATAATATGGCAAGCACAAGCATAACAACAGAGCAATCAGTGAGTGTTAGGTGACCAACAGCATTGCCAGCAAACTCGGGGGACCATGTAGGTTATGAGAAGTTGTATGGAGGCCAACGAATAAGTAGTTGTCTTTGTTTTAGATTTTTTTTTTGGGTCATTTTTTTGTGAAGTCGCTTGGAGAAAACAAAATGCAGCGAACTACTAGTATGCTTTGATGAATTTGATCACTCAATTTCAATATTCCTGACTGTAGTTCCTTTTCAGATATATGTTTTTAGTTTTTTCTTAATTCTAAATTATCTTTTTGGCTATATCATATGCATACAAAAAGTTTAATCATATGGTATATACACGTAATATATAAATTTTGTATAATGTGTACTTCATCGTCATCAGTGCTTTATATCCAAAAAATACAACAGACGAGAATGCATACGATATTCACATGCTATGTGCTTTGATATATAAATTGAAAAATACTTTTTTCGTTAAATTACACTGACTTATAATTTATGTGGTGTATACATTTGATATGTATATGATTTAGAGTTTGACATATGAACTTAATTTCACATATCATGTAAAGGTTAAATGATATATATTTGATATATATTTTGTGTATGCATGTTATCAAGGTTCTATTCATCAATAGTTCATGTGGTCTATACAAATTACATATCAAATAAATACCAATAAATTTTACAATATATATAAAGTAATCTCATCTGTCAAACTCTAAAGCCAGATACACATAAAATGTATACAACACATGCACTATTTATATATTGATTTTATACACTACATAACTAAACTTTTTACACATATGGTATAACATAGATCTTAAAGGAACTGCAGTCAGGAAATCAATTACATCTCTTATGAATACCCATTATCATGATCTACACGTATATAAAAAGCTGTAGATTTTAAATCAATCCGACTTTCATCCTTCGCATGTAATTTATATATAGTTTGTATACACCAACGATCAAACTACTTTATGCAAAATATATCCATTTACATATCAATTATATATACTGTAAAATATACCCATTTACATATCAA
>JAABOM020125597.1:0-21861 GCA_011800125.2 Solanum clarkiae | reverse complement strand
ATCTCACTTATGAAGAGGTACCTGTTGCTATTCTGGATCGTCAAGTTAGGAAGCTGAGGAATAAAGAAATAGCTTCAATGAAGGTACTTTGGAGAAATCATCAAGATGAGGAGATGACCTGGGAGGCTGAGTACGCGATCAAGTCAAAATACCCTCATTTGTTTGAAGCTAAAAAGGACACCCAACATGCAGAGTTGGAATACTAATAGGTACGTGTGATTGAATAATTAGTGTGTTGTTAAAGATTTATTTAAGTAAAGGTTTATACTTCATCCAGCCACCCAATTATGCTAACATTTGAGGATGAATGTTCCTAGGGGGAGAGGATGTAACACCTCACATTTTTCATGTACTAATGCTATATAAATGAATCATGTTATGGTTTGGTCAAATTAGCATCAATTCTTGAAAGTGCTTGAATCTCGGGTTAATGGGTGATATGTGATTCTAAATGCTTAAGATGTTGATGGCATATATGTGTTGGTGTTAAATTTAAGATATATCATCCCTAAACTAAGTAAATAATTGAGGTTATTATATGACTTAATAATTTAGTAGGAGAGTCACCTACTTATAATTGATAGCCAAACAGAGACGAGGCTCGACACCGAATTTATTCAAGTTCGAGTATGAATAAATTCCTTGTTAAGGTTGTAACTTTGGGCCATGTTTTAGTATCATAAATGGACCTTATGTTCAGTCCAAGAAGAATTTAAAAACGTCCTAAGTACTCTACAAACAACTTGGCCATTTGGACCCAAAACCAACTAAGAAGAAAGCTGGAAATTGGCAGCATAGGTCCATCATATTTGAGACCCAATTGAGCCCAATTTTGGAGGATAAGATGCTGCAATAATATACCATTAATGGGTGTCATTATCAGGTCAAAGGTGGAAGACAAATTTGTCCAATTTGACCCTTAAAAACGGGCTAAGTGCAGCAGTAATTCTTTCCACTAGGAAAGAAAGTTTCAGCTTTCTTAAAATATTTTGTCTTCTCTATAATTCACTTCACCAAGCTGAAACCTCATTGTCTAAGGCATTTTAAGGGAACCCAGAACATATAAGGCAAATCTAAGAAATTATAATTGGGTTTTTAGTATGATTTCTTCATGAAAAACAAGAAGTATATGATAGTATCTTTGCTGGAAATCTGCTGGAAATTCTGGACAGCTTGTGTCCAGAAAGTTGTTGCACACTTGCCTTTTATTTTGGTGACTTCTATATGGTTTTTGGACTTTATTATGAAGAGACCTTGATGTTCTTAACATGGTTGAATTTATAGATATTGATAGTATAGTTCATCATGTAAAACAAGAAGTATAAACTATTATGTTAAGCTGAAAAGTTTGGACAGCATGTGTCCTAAGTTTTGTTATGAACGTTTCTTGTTGTTCAAGAGGATTTTCTTTAATTGGTTGGAGGAAATATGAAGTAAGACTTGTGTTCTAACAATATATAGGTTATTGGTCATGTAATTAAGTTGCTGCATCACTTTTACAGTCCACAAAGATGCGTTGTTGTACAACATCATAATTTCACTTTTAAAAGAAACTTGGGAGCTAAAAATTGTAATATGTTGTTCCACGACTTTCACCTTTTTTGGGACTATTTTTGGAATATATTAAGACTAATTTTATGTGGTAAAAGTGTTGGAAATAATTTTGGAAAAGTTAAAACAAGTTTGGGATTGTTGGCATCGAAGTATGGTGAAAGGATGTAACGTTATGCGCTTGTTTGTACGTTGTGAAGAATTATTATTTGTTGTGCCTTATGGGCTATTTTAGGACTGTTAAGGATATGAAAATAAGATCAACATGACATGTACATAAGAATGATTGTTATATAATACGTTTATAAGCGAAAAGATTGAAGAAAAGTCCTTGCGTCATTAGTTGAAAACTTGCTGTACGGGTGATCATTTTTTTGATATTGGACTGCCTAGAAGTGTTGTGTTGATGCCAATACTAGTCTTATTAATTAATATACTACAGCTAAATATTTGAGGGAAACCACAACCACTCCAAGTTAGTAACAAGGTCATACAACGAGGTATGTAAGGTTACTTGATTTCGTATCATTTGGCATGAAACATAGATCCCCTGGTAAGTAAATGACATATATCTACTTCTACATGTCAAGAAGCCACATGTCCACTCTTCCACATATTCATACGCTATTATATATATAGTTATCTTCAAAATTATATACATATTTGGACACAAAGTACGTGAGTTCTTGTTGCTAAGTGAAGTTTATGAGTTGCTCCAATCCATACTTATTCCTTTGTCTATGTAACATGCTCTCTTCATTTCCATATTGTATTATATGATTATTTCAATGGCTCATGTTGTATACACAACATTATTGCTCTAATATTATGACCACCAAAAGGAGGTAATATAAAGATAAAGTATACAGTTTTGATAGGTGGTAGCCCGAGGGGATGGAAGTAATACCTAGCAAAGGGACGATCCTATCACGGGTGGTAGCCCGAGAGGGTTCATGAAGAACCTAGCATAGGGACGATCCCGATACAGTTTACGTGTGGTAGCCCGAGGGGGTTCATGAAGAACCTAGCATAGGGACAATCCCGATACAGTTTCACCACTGATCAGATGGTCATTTGTTTACAGCTGTGCACAGATTTTACAGTACAAATCTTACAATAAAGGTAAAGTGATATAAAGAATATAAAGTACTCGATCCTAAAGTATAACTAAAGGTGGTATCTTATTCTACACTAGTACATGGTTTCATTTGAGTTGTTATTTCATATGCAATATTTGCTGCCTTACATATTCAGTACATTATTTCATACTGAATCCCTTTCAGGGGACCTGCATTTCATGCTGCAGGTACAGGTGCTAATAGATCTCCCCAGTAGAATACGGAACAATGAGCTGCAGTTACCGAGCTCCAGGTTGCTTCGGAGCTTTGTGTGTGTTTAAAGCTTTTATGTTTGCATTATCCAGTTAATTTAGATGGGGCCTGTCCGAGCATATGTAGACACTTTCCCTTCTTACAGGCTTTGTAGACTGTGTAAACTAATGTATGGTCATGTCTCGTACTTTAGACACCGTGGCCCCAATGGCCTAGATATACGCATCCCTTTTTAGTTTGTCAATAGTATTTGTCTCCTTAGAACCATGCCAAATGTAGATATTACTTACAATATGTATGCAAAGAGTATAGATATAGATCGGTTCTCCCGAGCCTTATCGGCAACGGGTGCCAGTCCGCTCTAACCGGACTTTGGGGCGTGACAGAAGCTGAGCATGAACATCATCTAAGAGTTGTGTTGTAGACACTTAGAGAAAAAAAGCTTTATGCTAAGTTCTCAAAATGTGAGTTTTGGTTGGGGACAGTTTCCTTTTTACGACACGTGGTGTCACGAGATGGGATTCAAGTCGATCCAAGAAAGGTAGAAGCTGTTAGGGATTGGCCACGACCTAATATTCCTATATAGATATGAAGTTTCTTGGGGCTAGATGGATATTACAGACGATTTGTGGATGGTTTCTCAAAGATAGAGGCTCCATTGACATGTTTAACTCAGAAAGGTGTGATATGTCAGTGGTCAGATGAATGTGAAGAGAGTTTCCAGAAATTAAAGACAACATTGATTACGGATCCTATTCTGTCCTTACCTAGAGTAGAGGGTGGTTTCACTATCTATTCTGATGCATCTAGAGTCGGCTTGGGTGGTGTCTTCATGAAAAATGGTAAAGTGGTGGCATATGCTTCTCGACAGCTAAAGATTCATGAGAAGAATTATCTGACACATGACTTAGAGTTGGCCGCCATTATATTTTCTCTCAAGATATGGCATCACTATCTTTATGGTGAGCCGTGTGAAGTCTATACTAATCACAAGAGTTTGCAATACATATTCAAGAAAAGGGATTTGAACCTGAAGTAACGAAGATGGTTGGAGCTACTTAAATATTATGATCTTACTACCTTATATCATTCTGGAAAGGCGAATGTGGTGGCAGATTCTTTGAGTAGAAAGTCTATGGGCAACTTGGCTTGGATTGCTATTGACAAGCGACCTATGGCTAGGGATACTCAGTCTTTAGCCAATCAGAGAGTTCGAATTGATCATACATTATCTAACAAGTTTCTTGCAGGTATAGTGGTGCAATCATCCTTAGTTGGAGAAGACAAAGCTTGCCAATGTGACGATCCCCAACTTGCTTGATTACGAGATCGAGTGCAGAATGGAGGTATGAAGTCATTCTCAATTAATGCTGAGGGTTTCTTGTGTCGATATGGTAGATTGTGCATTCCCATGATGGGTGAGGTAAAACGGCTAATACTTGAAGAGGCTCATAGCTCACGATACTCCATCCATCTATGTGCTTCAAAGATGTATCAAGACTTGTGTGGTTTGTACTGGTGGAATGGTATGAAGTCTGATATTTTGAAGTATGTGACTTGTTGTTTGAATTGCCAACAGATCAAATATGAACATCAAGAACCTGGTGGAGTAATGTAAAACTTGATTATCCCAGAGTGGAAGTGGGAAAGGATTATGATGGACTTTGTTATCGGGTTGTCAAATACATTAAAGAAGCACGACTTTGTTTGGGTGATTGTGGACAAACTTACAAAGTCTGCCCATTTGATACCAGTTTGGGTGACTTATACCGCAAAGAAGTCAGCAGACATTTACCTTCGGAGAAAGTTCGGCTTCATGGAGTACCTATTTCAATAATATGAGATAGAAGTGCACATTTTACTGCTGAGTTTTTGAAGTCTTTTCAGAGGCCATTAGGATCACAAGGTGAGTTGATTACTACTTTTCATCCCTAAACTGACAGAGTGTCTGAGCGGGTTATTCAGATCTTGGAGGACATGCTTAGAGCTTGCATGATTGATTTTGGTGGGCATTGGGACAACCAATTGTCATTGTCAAAGTTTACTTATGATAATAGCTACTAATCGAGTATGCAGATGGCCCAATATGAAGCTATATATGGTCGCAAGTGTCGATCACCAATTGGATTATTTGAACCTGGCGAAGAACAATTACTAGGTCTATATTTGGTTCGGCAGGCTTTAGAGAAAGTTACAGTAATACGAGAATGGCTTCGGATAGCACAAATTAGCCAGAAATCATATGCAGATAAGAAAGTCCATGACGTGGAGTTCATAAAGGGTGAAAAGGTCTTTTTTAAAGTATCTCCTATGAAGGGAGTGATGAGATTTGGTCGGAAGGGTAAGCTGAGTCCCAAATATATTGGTCCTTATGAGATTTTAGATTGGATTAGATTTGTGGCATATCGACTTGCTTTACCTCCGAGATTGTCATCTGTACATCCTGTGTTTCACATGTCTATGCTTCGGCAGTATATTCGTGATGATAGCAATAAGATTAATCTAGAGGATGTGGAGCTTGATGAGAACTCAACATATGAGGAAGGTCCGATATCTATCCTATATAGGCAAGTAAGGCAATTAAGGTCGAAGAAGATAGTTTCAGTAAAGTGTTATGGCACAATCATCCAACCGAAGAGGCTAACTTAGGAGTTCGAGACGGACATGCGAGAGAGATACCCTCACCTATTTTACACTTCAGGTATGAGTGCAGACTTGTTCGAGGATGAATGTCATTTTAAGTTGGGGGGAATGTAATAACCCTTAATATTTTTGATGAATGGTTAATTAGTAATTTTAACCATTAATAGTTCTTAGAAGAAAAAAGCCTAGACCTTTTATTTTAAGTTCTTTTCACGTAGCACATAGCAAAACCAAAAAAAAGAAGTGACGGAACCTTTCTTTTCTGCTGTGTTACACTCCAGAAAAAAAAATTGGAGAAGATTCCTTCGCTTCTTTTAGGAGAACTCTGGGAAATTCATTCATAGAATCAACTTGATCATTGAACTACTGTTTTGGGTGATAAAGTGCAAGTATTTTCTTGTTGTTTTGTACTCCTATTAGTTGAAAACATACCAGAATTTTCACCTATTAGGTTTTAACAATGAGATTAAGAATACCTTTATTTTTAATTTATAGTTTGAGGTATTGGGTATTAGGGTTTAACCTAAACTTGAAGGCAAGAGATATTGAGACTTGAGTTTGGCCAACATAATTGATATTCTACAATCAATATTTTTTTCATAGATTGAGGAAAGTTGGGGCTGTTTTGGTGGTTTTCTACGCGTGAGAGGTTGTGGAACTTGTCGTTAATAAGGTAAGTAAGGCTTTAAGCTTTAGTGCTTGCTTTTTAGACATGCTTTGAAAAATATATTTTTCTCTATTTAGTGTATGCGTTAGGACAAGCATGTTCTTGACAGAGTTGATGTTTCTTTGATAAAGTCCCCTCCTTCAATATCATGATTGGGTTGACCAGGCCAATTCATGAGTGAATAGAAAAAAAATGTACGTAGTTGTTCCAGCTGAAATACTTAGATATGCTATTTTTGAGAATATCAAAACTTTTCATGAGTTATATGTGACGTGATGCTGAAAACCTTATTTATTATTGTGATGTTTTTATTAGGGGCATACGTAGCTGCCGTAATATGTTAGGGGCATACCCATGCTGCCGTAATATATTAGGGGCTTTCTACACGCTGCCAAAGTACATTTTAAGAGCATTGTACATGTTGCGATGGACTTGTCGGGGTGATGGGTTGATCTCCTTTGTTGCCATTTATGACAGGTTTTGAGTGGGGATTGAATTGAGACATGTTGTGACCCTTTTTGAACATTTGTTTGAACTTATTGAGCTTATTATGATGTATATTCTTATATATATTATTTATGTATATCCGTTTTGCAGATGTATTTTATAACTCTTGTTCCGGGGTATTAAAGTAGCAAGTCCAGGATCTTACTGGGCCATATTTATATATAGATCACTCCTTACTTGCATGTCAATGCAGATACTATTGCAGAGGGCGAGACTTGTGGCTAATGAGTTTGTTTTCGTGGATTTTGTTGCTAAGGTGAGCCTTTGCATTGTTCGTGCAAACTATTACTTCAGCTTTATCTAGTATAGTTTATGTTGTTCTTCTTTTTGGGGGTTGTATGCCCGTCTGTTAAACTCATATCACTCTATTAGATGCTCTATGATCTTATTGTGGGATTTGGGATAGAGATATTTTGTTAAGTGACCTTTTCCTTTCATAAATTGAAATGCGATTTTGGTTTGCTAGTTACTCTGTTGTTATGAGTATTGATGAGTTTTGGAGTTGCACATATATTCTTAGTGATTGGATAGTTTGGGTGTGTGTGAATATTTGGTTCTCCCGACAAATAGTATGGGCGGGTGCCAATCATATCTAGAGGGTATTTTGGGATGTGACACTCAATTCACTCATTCAATCTACAGAAGATTCAATGAAACAAAAGAAATTTCTCAAATGGGTATTTAAATCATCATATGAACATAGTTTTTATGACTTATTTTTATTAAAATAACTCAATGTTTCAATTTTAGAAACTAATAATACTTTGAAATTTCAACTCTAAAAGGAAAAACAAACTCCATTCTAACTCTATGTAACTTAGTCTATGAAGTCTCTGTCAATATGTTAGGAGGTGTCAAGACTATCCCAAGGACATCTTAAAAGGCTACCAAAAAAAGCAACTCAAAATAATAGATTATCACGAATGCAATGAGGTCTCACCATTTCTCTATAATCAATAGACCTCCAATGAAGTGTTTGATGATGATCTCTAAAACTTGTATCTGCATCATAAAATGATGTAGTACCTACCTAGTGGAGTTAGTACATGAAATATATTGTATATAGGATAGCTGAATAGAACAAGCTTAAGCGAAAGCTCAATCACAATAATTAACTAAACTTAACTCAACTCAATAAGATATGCATGTTTAAAAATATAATAATTTTTTCAAATCGACCCAATCATTTGCAATCCAATTAACCCAAAATCAATTATAATTGTTGGTGAGTCTCTTCAATTGAAAATCATCAAGAAATGAGTGAGTGATGATATAAAACTTTGGACTATTGTTGTGTAATGACCGTCTGGGTCATTTTCTATGTACTGCATTTTTTTCACTGATTAGAGTATTCCTATAGTAACCCTAGTCAGTTATGACCTGCTGGCACTATAAGCTCAATTGCTTGGTCATTCATTTGGATGTTATACAACTTTCGTATTCTAGAGGCCTTATAACTTCAACTGTTAAATTTTGAGTAAAATGTACGTAAATGGCCTCAAATGGAATTTTGACAGTTCCATCAACTCTATAATGCCCAAATTAGGCTATAAGCATGGTTGACTCTGATCATACCCAACTTACATCCCCCAATTAAGGTGTAAGCGGTCGCTGTTAAAATATAGAACCTAAAAATGGTTAAGGTCGATCCTACGAGGAATATGGTCTAGAATTGGAATAATTGAAGAAATTTTGAGAAATTCACCAACTTATTTCCATAGAGGGGATTTATGATGTAAAACTCAATAACTAAAGACTACTTTGAGAACAGTTCCCCATGAATTCCTAATGAAGTATAACCTCATAATTATAACATTTTTTAGTGTGTAGCATACAAAACTAGTAAATTTTATTTATCTAAGTCCTTGATCTAGCAAATAGATGAATTTTACCTCGCAACATTGTCCATCTATAGGTGAAGTATTCCTAAACCTTACCTTGATCCTAGCATAGTCATCCCTTAGTTCGTTCAAGCTGATTAGATAAGTGTACTCACATCAAATAGTGTTATTTATCTCCTTTTCCATTCATTCACCCATTGGTCCGGCAATTAAGAATAAGTTGAGAGCTAACATAGGCCTCCATTAAAAAGATATAAAAATATAGAGATAAATAATACATGCATGCACACTTTTCAAGGACTACAAATTATTCGATTTTCATTTTGTTAGTTCTACATGGTTCCTAAAATTTTAGTTGTGGATTAAGCTACTCATATTCATTCTAGATGATGAAATCATGTTTCATATTTGCATAATTAAATATGTTCAATGATGAATTAAAAATTGAAAATCCAAAATCTCAACTTGAATTGCAATATGAAAATACAAAAATAACAACAAAGTATATCTCTCAAAAACTCTAAGACAAACTCAAAATGAAAGTAATATTATGTTCTAAACTACTCTACACATCCAAAAATAAATAAAAATCCCATTTATAGACATAAAAATCAAAATCCAAAATTGACAAGGAAAACTAGATTCAAGCTTGACCACGAGCTAGTGTATGGCCCGTGAACTAATTCTTTGGCTCATTGTGTAGGCATTGTAGACTGTCTTCCTAAAATCAGAGATAGATATACGAGACATCATCTACAACTCATAGTTTGGACTATGACTCATGTTCTTTTTCATCTTGTTAACTTCTTGAAACTCTGCATTTTTGATCCATGATTAAGACCAGAGGTCGCGGAATGAACCATTGCCTGTCTTGCTAATCGTCATCTTAACTTCAAAAAATCTTCTTAACTCTGGAAGAAAACCACAAACTCCTAGCTATGGATCTTGGATCAAACCATGGCTGGTAGGTTGTCTCGTACAAATCTAAAAAGCTATAAAAGTCAGTAGTCCTCGCCAAAACACTCTGAATCCTATAGACCTACAGAAAAACACAAGCACAAATCAAATCTACTAAAAGTGGCTATAGAACACACAAAATTCTAAGTTTAAAGCATCAAAAGTGGCATACTTTGGTGGCACATCAACACCTTCAACTTAAAATTGTTGCTTGTCCTCAAGCGAGTGACTCAATCTACCATAAGCAGAACAACAAACATAGTGTTGTTAATCAAATCGCATATATCATATCTTCGTCAACAGCAGATACCCTCACGAAGCATCAGTGCATACACAAGACATTTAACAAGAAAACTCTTGCAGATCAATACATGGAAGAGTAATTTAGAAAATCAAAGCAATGTACATAACCAACAATAACCAAAGTAGTTTAAGAATCAGCATTGTCATTTATGTTCCCTCACATATAAAGAAGTCCCATTTCTCATACTTACATATATTCTTATAACTGCGAAGGATTATGTAAATACACTCACTTTCACAACAGATATTCGAATATAGTGCATAATAGCATAGGCTTGCCCCTATATTCTAGACCATGACATTTGACTAGCTAGACTAGGATTATTGTAGGACTTTCTTGGTTTGTATCATAGGCACAGAGGGCTAGTGTGGTGCCGTTATATTCTGGATCGTGACATTTGACTAGCTACATTAGGATCACTATAGAACTTTCTTGGTTTGTATCATAGGCTCATGGGACTGGTGTGGTATGTTTAGAAGATAATGACTAATTGTCCTCCTTCATACTAAGCTATTTTTCACTTATCCTTACAAACTGACATTTTTATGAATCATTGTTCCCTTGCACATACTTTGGACCTTTTGGGTGTATTTCCGTGCTTCACATATTCTTTGCCTTTTTTTTTTCCTCAATTCTCTTTCTTTTTAGCTCTCTTTTTGGCATTTATTAATTTTTATTACACCCATCCCATATTTTTCCCTTTTTTCTTGTAATGCTTTGATTCCCATCTTGAGTTGTTGTGATTTTTCTTCAGTAGCCACCCTTAACTTATACTTTTGGCCTAAGTTGATGTGCACTATGTGTTACCAATGAACCAAGGCCACCTTTGGCAGCCACCTTCAACTTAGGCTTTTAGTCTAAGTCAAGGTGCATGATACTCAAGGAGGGACTAGGACCAAATTCAAAATTTACACAAACGATGGGGGAGGTGACTCAGGTATTTACAAAGAAAAGGTACATATATGGCTCAACCATTAGGATCAAGGGATACACACTATATTTGGTTGGCCATTTAGGCTAAGTTGAGTATATTGAAAATGACCTATGATCCTATCCTAACCAACAATCTTATAGTCTTTGTTAGACAACCACGGTGAGTTCTAAATTGAAACATAGTATAAGAATCATGCAATTAAGTTCACACACACTTGGAACTGATTAACACTTTCAATGTAGACATTCACATCATGCTTTTTATCACAAATCAACCTTTACTTTATCAGAATACACAATGTAACATATAAACAAACATGGTTACTGTCAAAACTATATAGAAGCACGTCATTTAGAAACACATCAAAAAATTGAGGGGTGTCAATCTTTTTAATCAAAACAATACATGCCACGGATCTCATTCCAATAAACTACTATGACTACCTATACATCCTATATATATGAATACAAGCAAGAAAACTCCTCCGACTCAAAATTACGCATAGATATGGGCCTTGGTTACTCAGACATTGCCGAGGCTAATAGCTACTCACACCACATCGAAAAAGTTGTGCATTGTCCTCTATGCACTAAAATATATCTAAAAGCACATATAGTGCTCAAAAAGAAACGTACCTATGTACCTAAGCATCGATGTTAGTTTGTGACTCACCACCTTGAACCTCTCGGGTGTTCTCTTCTATACCAGCGGCCAATAATAAGGGTCCAGCACCTTGTACAGTCTCACTCTCATGCACAAGATGCATCTCCTCATCCAAAGTAGAAGCTAGTATGGCAGCATCAAGTTGTAGGGGCTCCATCCCAAGAGTGCTCACAATTCTATACCTGCATCCTCATCGCCAGTACATTGCCTCTTCCGAGAGGCAGGAAGAGTTGGCTCCTCAAAAAATGGATCCAACATTGATAGAGCAGTGAAAGGCATAAAGATGGTCAATGGTGCTATTAGATATTTACCCAGATCATAGAGAAGTCTGGAGACTATACAAAACTAAGGCGATCCTCAAAATGTCTCTCGAACACGTCTACTTGGCTATGTATAACTTTGATCTTCTAGTGAACCATGGCTTGGTAGCGCTCTATCATGCGCTCCTCTGACTCTAAAATAGCCTTATATATTCAAGGATGGATCTACGAAACTAACTGAGTAAGCTAGGACTCAGTCAGATTTGGCATTTTACAAGGGCCTGAATAGACTCAACGGATATGTATACCATACTCACTGGCTGAGGTCATGTCGGCATGTCCTCTAGCATAGTGAAGAAGGTAAAAGTAGGTCCCATCTCTATTTCATAACTTGTCGGTATGGTCCTCTCAGGATAATAAGTAGTAGAAGTAGCCTTAGGATATAGAGGCTCGACAAAAATCTCTGGAAGATAGACAGTGGGATGTGGTGCTCGTAGAGATGCAATAGGGTTCTCATCAGCCTTTATCAGCCTAGGATCTTGAGTACGTTGAACATCTATCATCAAGTCAACATTTGTGGATAATCTATATCCCTACATTATTGCATATCCTATGGACTAGGCAAGGAAACCATATAGATTTCGACCTCTTAAGGGCTCGCTCGTGGATCTCCTCTAGAATGTAGTAAGCACAGTCAATCTTGTAACTAGCTATGATGTTGGCTGCTAGTACTGCACAATTTGACATAAGTATGCTGTCTGCCTATGTAATCCAGTTGAGCATACAAACCATTGCCACCAAAACGTGGCTATGAAGTTTAGAGATTCCTTGATGATAGACATGGGGTGAGACACCCAATCAGCATCTGTGCCTTTCTAAGCTATATACCTTGAGACCAATCGAAGTAAGGTGGTTTTATGGGTTAGGCTCTCAAAACAAAATGGTCCTGTCCCTGCCCTAATCTATAGTCGAACTCTACTATGGATACTGAGGGCTAGTACTAGGGACCAAATAAAAACCTTCGGACAATGGTCCCCAAATAGCTACGAAGATGTCTCTAGCAAATGTCTAGGTAAGATGTGACTGCGTAATGGGCTTAGACTTCTTGGAAGAATGAATTTTTAATAAAAAATAACATATGCAAAAAGAAGAGAAAAAAAAAGAATAATAGTAGCGAACACATGAAGATAAATTATTCAAGAGTGTGATAAAATTAGATAAAATTCCTTTTATCTAACAATTTCGGATTTATGGTAGCAACATATGAAGCATAGAACTTTTGGACTAATGTCGAGGAGTACTTCCCCAACGGTGTAGCCATCAACTCAAGTTAATATAGGGGAAATGCATCATAGGAAGGCTGGTTCTACATAAAGCATGGATGTCAAGATCAAGGGCTCCTATAAAAAGGCCCTTGTCAGTCGGTCTCTGCCTCTTGCCACATATCATCACAGTAGACGGTGCACATATCATTGACACACCATTGTCTAGGTTGGATAGAGACATTAACTAGTCCGTGACTGACTTGTCTAAACTCTGTAACTCCAAACCAGACTCTTCTTTTGAACCCAACCCATCATGATAATCGGAGCTGGATCGAGACCTCTCTTTGTAGCTAGAGAACTATGTAGAGTCACTCCGTATAGGACCACTCTCCTTAAACTGGTGAGGTTGTGTTGTGGAAATCAGGGTGTAAGTTGGTACAATCTAATGGGCAATGACCGTGTCTGTTGTGGCTCGACGCCCTCATCGTGATAGACGTTAAGCTCCTCTATGAGGCCACTCCTCTTGAACTCTATCATCTCATCTTGTAATCTCTGTCTCAGAGCCTAAGGCTATGCACATCTAGCCACATCAAACTTTGAGATCCATGGTACTTGTGTAGGAGAACATCTGAGTCCATGAGAATGAAAAACAAAAACCAAAATATATAGAAAGTATTCATAGATGGAATGTGTGAAAGCATTTCTACGGGTCATAGAATGAACTATGGACCATAGAAGGTAATTGTGGACAAAGGGGAACATAATTTTGACCATTTGAAATCCAAATATGAAACCCATTTACAACCTGTAGATTGAACTATGAGTCATAGAATAAAGTCATAGGGTCATAGTTGCAAACCTTCAAAGTAAATTTGCAGGAACTCAAACCCTAAATACTGGTTACAAGTTGTAGATCAAACGATGATACATAAATAGGTTCATCCTATTGAACTTGAAATTTGCAAGTCACTGGAACCTTTCCACGAGGAGTAATTACAATCCGTGTATTGAACCACGAGCTGTAAAACACCCTCCTAATATAGGTTATGCAGGTCATGAAAAAGTACAAAATAACCCAATCAACAAGTATAAAATAATTTTACAGTACACAACCCAATACATGTTACTAGGGTTTAACAAAACTCAGTACAATTTAGAGCCCAAAAAGATGTCAAACATAATCCAACACATCACATGTATTTCCAAAAAGTTTTATTCAGCCCAAGTCCAATCGAAACATAAGCACAATCCAAATTAAAATTTATCAACCAATTCATACTATTAAATACCCCACAGTAGCCAAAAACAACAAGACACATAGACCAACACTATTCATGGTATATATAAATTCAGTCGATTTGCATTTCTCAGTCTAAGTTATTCACAGTGTCTAGCACAATTCATTTTAGTACATCAAAAAACTACATATGCATAGAATAAGCTCAAATCAGTAATCAATAAAGTATGTGCATTCATCACTTCACAACAAACAATCTTCATTCATGCATATTAAAATTGAACCCCCATATCAGTTCCTATTCATACTTCCTTCACATAATTTTTCAATCACAATATGAATGGCTAGGGCGTCACAAAATGATACAATCACCCAATTTCAATTCCTTTTATAATCATATCATGGTTTAGTCCAAGAAATCTTATCGGAGAAACTTAGTAGACCAAAATTAGGGAGGAAAGAAAGCCCTAGTGTAACAATGGGTTCTGAGTTTGGGCATAAAATATAGCTAGAATAGTGGTGTACTTGCCAACTTCCTTGCTACAATAGTGAGGGAAAACCAAAATTTGGGATTGAAAAAATGGTTGGTGGTCGAAAGTGAGGGAAGTTATCAGAGATGTTTGGGGATTCGTATTTTGTCTTTTGGAAAATGGGTGAAAAGGGTTTTACACTATTTTGTTTTTAACTGGGTCTCCATACATTTTAGGCGGTTTTACTTCATGAAATCCCAATAACGGGCTATGGAAGATTCTACGGCCCATGGTCTTGATTTTGTTGTTTCAAGTTTCCACTATTTAAGCCCTAGACCCATGAATACTATCCACGAATCATTGTATGAACTATGGCCCATCGATGGTGTTCATGGATGCCTCAAATACTTAGTAAACTTACAGATGGTGTTCCTGGATGCCTCCAACTCTTAGCAAATTTATAGAAATCTTACTTGGATTTCACGAACCCTATTCTCGGCCCATAAAATTTTCTATGAGCCATAAAGTTGGCTCATGGAGTCATTATGCATAACTCTTTCTCACTAGAATGGACTCCATGAGTAGTGCTTACAAGTTGTAGCTTGAACCACCGCATGTACACTGGCTTATAAGACTATGTTTTCCTACTTTTGAACTTGTCTACAGTTCTGATCCTATTCATTCGCATACTCATTAAGAGACATTGTTACCCTATAACTTCCCTAACTATGAGTTCAAATATATAAGTAAAAGTTTCAATACTTAAGCTATCCTAGAATTCCAAAACTAAAACAAAGCATAATAACAAGTAATCTAAAAATACAATTGTGTGTTGTCTCCCAAATAGCGCCTGATATAGTGTCACAACATGACTTAGACTACCTTGTCACTCAGACATCACCAAGTGTCCATACTTAAGTTGTCTTGATTTTATTAATGTTTCCAAAGTATGGCTTGATTCTTTGGCCATTGACTTTGAACCTCATGACATCATTATTTTCTGACTCAATAGCCTTCTGGTGTAAGACACATGTGACATTGTAGGGACCCAAAGCACTTGGACTTGAGTTTGCCAAGAAAAAACTGTTGCTATGAATTGAATAATATGACCAAGTTTCCTGGTGCGAACCGACGGTGCTCAATGTAACAATCATTATATAGCTTCATTCTTTACTTATACAATGCTGAGGTCTTATATTCCCTCAACCTAAAATCATCAAGTTCTTTAAGTTAGGTTTGCCTTGAATTCGCAGCATCATGCCACTCCAGGATTAACTTTTTGAGTGCCCACATCGCATTGTGCTCAATCCCTAGGGGTAAGTTACAAGATATAACAAAAAAAAAGTTTGTAAGGTTACATATATAGGAGTCTTGAATATAGTTTGGTAGATCCACAATACATTGTCTAGCTTTCGCGGCCAATCTATCTGATTTGCATTCACTATCTTGGAAAGTATCTACTTATTCTCCCTACTATATACATTAACTTGCCTACTCATTTGAGGATGGTAAGTTATTAAAATACTATGGCTTACCCCATACTTCTCTAGAAGAACTTTTAACAACCTATTACAAACGTCGGAACCTCCACTGCTTATTATCACCTTAGGAGTGCCAAACTACAAGAAGATGTTCTTCTTTAGGAATGCTGAGATGCTCTTACTTTTATTATTAGGAATAACAATTGTTTCCACCCACTTTGAAATGTAATCTACAACAACCTAGATGTACTTAGTCAGATATCAACTGATGAACAACCCCTGAACTCTATACCCCATACATCAAACAACTTAATAACAATAATGGGGTTAAGAGGGACCTCATACTTTCGTGAAAGTCCACCTTCTCTTTGGCACTTATCACATGCTTTGACATGATGATGGGCATCTTGGTGAATAGTTCACCAATAATAGCCACACTGCAAGATCTTGTGTGTTGTACAAATACCACTGCGATGCCCACTGACCAATAAAGAATCACACGCCTAAAAAATGCTCATCATCTCTACCTCAAGAACATAATGATGAATGATCCCATATGAACAAATATGAAATAAATTTAGTTCATCCACAAAGAACATCCCCACATTAGATATGAACTTTCGGCACCGGTGGGCATTACATCGGGTGGCATTACATCACTGACTAGGTAATTGGCAAAATCCACAAACCATGGTAAAGTCATTTGATGCAGCCAATACTCTCTCATAAAGGAACACATCATTTATCTCCACACCATCCTTATAGTTTACCATAGTATTATCCTCGAGTCTAGATAAGTGATATACAATTTTAATCTCCATCGCTTTTTGCCAATAACCTCAAAGTCAAACTCTTGAAGAAGGAGTACCCATCAAATCAATCTTGTTATTCCATCCTGCTTCTCCATCAAGTATCTCAACATTAAATGATCGGTATGCAAAATGCCTTTTGTTCGCAACAAATATGACATGAATTTCTAAGACGCAAATACCATTGTAAAGTAAATCTTAATCCTTCTTCGCTGCTATCACGTACTCATCGAATCATTCTTTGCTTTGTATCCTACTTTGGCATCAATTATCCCAATCTTGAATGATTATTATGCACAAAAGCTTTTGTTCCCAATAAATATGACCTAAATTACGTGAGCAGAAAGACCACTATGAGTAACTCTTTCTCCGTGATAGTATAATTCTTTTGTGCTATATTAAGGGCTAAACTGACATAGTGGATAAGATGTAGTGTCTTCTGTCTGCACTATCCTAATACCATACTAAGTCTACTCTGCTTGCATCACACATGATCTTGAAGGGAGGAGTCCAATCTGGTGCAACAATGATAGGTGCCAGAATTAGTCTCTACTTCAACCCCTCGAATTCCTTGAGACACGTATCATCAAACATGAACTTAGCATCTTTCTCAAGTAGCTTGCACAAGGTAATTGCAATTTTTAAAAAGTTCTTTCTGATCCATCGATAAAAGCCTGCATGTCACAAGAAACTCCATACATCTTTTTACAGAGATAGATGGAGGGAGCCTCTCAATAACCTCAGCCTTAGCATTGTTTACCTCAATACATTTGATGGAGATTCTCTGTCCTAGAACAATACCATCTTTCACCATAAACTAATATTTTACCCAATTCAAGGCAAGGTGACTCTCTTCACATCCCTTTAACACATAATGTTGATGCCTCAGACAATCCTGGAACGAATCTCCAACAACACTAAAATCATCCATGAACACCTCAATAGTGTCCTCTCCTATATCTTATAATGTAGACATCGTGCATCTTTGCATAGTGGCTGATACATTACACAATCTATAAGGAGATGAAAACGTAGTCTTTCTCTAGCTCTTCTAGAAAAAAAGAAATTTGGTTGTATCCAAAATAACCATCAAGAAAATAGTACCACCTTTTACTCGCCAATTGATCTGACATGTGGTCATTGAACGATATATGGAAGTGATCCTTCTCTATAGATACAATAAGGTTATGATAATCTATGCAAACCCTCCAACTAGTGATTGATCTCATAGGAATAATTTCATTGCTCACATTAGGAAGCATAATGATACCTTCCTTCTTTAGAGGACACTAGACTGAACTTACCCATTCACTGTTGACAATTGGATAAATCACACCCCTATCTAATGACTTAATAGTCTCCTTGTGCACAACCTTCTGCATAGGTGGGTTAAGACGTCTTTAGCTCTTAATGTTCCACTTATAGTCCTTAACAAGCTGAATCTTATGCGTGCAAATGTCTGGTGGGATGTCAATGATGTTTGCAATAGTCCATCCAATTGCCTTTTTAAATCTTCTGAGGACCAAAACCAATGCCTCTACTGGTCCTTTATTAAGGACTGGTGCAATAATAGTAGATAAAGAACTGTTAGGTCCTAAAAATATATACCTCAAGTGGGCTTGAAGAGCCTTCAATTCCAATACCAGTGGCTCTTTGATAGATGATCTAGTAGGTGGCGTCTCGTGGTTCTCCTAGTCCATCTCAATCTTAAGTTAGTATCTAGGGTATTTATTTGATTTAAATGCTTTAACAATCGAGTCATAGTTCGGGATGATGCAACTCTCAAAATTCATCAATATAGCCTTAAAAGTTTTGACACCCAATCATCTATGGGTACGTCCGATTGTAATTCATCAATACTTTCAATCACAAAGACAACCTTCAAATTGTTTGGTCTCTTTTTGGCAAACACTAAAGATAACTTCTTCGTAATTCAATTTAAACTTGAGTTGGCCTAACTTGATTTCCACAACATCTTGGCTAGTGGCAAGGAATGTCCTTCCCAAAATGATTAGGATGTCGAAGTCTACTTCACTATCAAGAATTACCAAGACTGCGGGAAATATGAAAATTTTAACCTAAACAAGAACATCATATAGGTTCCCCATAGGCTTTATTACTATCCTATTTACTATCAAGTCCAACTACTTGAACATTGCCAGAGGCATAAGACTAATGCTCGCAGCCAAATAACATAACGCCTTTGTGAAATAAAAGACTCTATTTGTACAGGGAATGGTGAATGCTCCAGTGTCCTTTTGAACCAAGGTCCTTGGTGTAATGACTCCTCAATGGTTAAGATCATGAGAAAGCTATTGACTTACCGTTCTCTTCTTTTTGATGAGGTCCTTTATGAATTTAGCATACCCGAGCATTTGTTCCAATGCATCATGAGTGAAAGATTTATGGACAACTGCTTTAACAAAGTGATGAAATTTTGAAATTTTCCCTCCATATTCTTCTTCATTAGTCTCTGAGGGAAAGGTGCTTGAGGCGTCGATATGGGTTTCAACTATTTCTGTATTTTTTTACCACATCTTTAGCCATAGCATCCTTGGCTTGTTCATTCCAGTCTCAAACTGTGTTGCACTCTCTGTAGTCTCGTCTCCAACTATATCATCATCTACAGGCATTAGTGGTTCAATTGTCTTGTTGCTACCCCGTGTCCTCATTTCCATGCAATGTCCCTTATTCTTAAGATTCTGCATCGTATTTCTTGGAAGTGTACCCTTCAGGCATTAGATCAAGTGCATCGACATCTAGCCAAATTGCTACTCCAACTGTTCAATGGCTACAACATAACACTTTATCTTTTGATTGATCCCCAATATATCATCTTTTATCTCCTTCAAGGTCTCATCCTATCCAATTTCTTGAGCAACTTACGAAACATTTCTTTAATCATCAAACTACCAGCTCTGAAATCACAATTTTATTATAGAACATACTCTCCATTCTGGTCATTACAATACTCATTACGTGCCCAATCACCATATCAGTCTTGGCCCTAGTTCCTATAGTAGTAAACTTCTCGATTGTCATTGTCTCTATAAGAATTAAACCTAATATGGTTTCGACCCTTATTTCTTTATCCTTGGCACCAATAATTGTGATTGGATCCTTGAGCGTTGGTACAAACCCCCCACCCCCATCTAACTAGTCATGAAGTAGGCATCCTCCTCATAACAAAAGTTATTATAAATAGGCTCTCTTGGTGGTTGTTAACTTATTGTGTTCACCCGCTATTGGTTTTGCTTCATAAGTAACCCAACTTTACTACTAATCCGAGCTAACTCTTATAATACCTCCTTGTTATTAGCTCAATCCAAATTTGTATTTATCGAAAAATAGAACCTTGTCATCTCTGAGTATCTTGTACCCTATGCATTATTAGTCTTAGACACTCTTTCCAGTCTTAGGGTTACCTCAGAAAAAGTGCAACCAAAGAATGATCTTCCATTTATCGTGTCGGTGACTACTTTCAATTGTCTTCTAAATCTTGATAGAAGATATCCACTAAAGAATCATCAGCGATCTTATGGCCTGGACTCTCTTCATGTACCTAATAAACTACTCCCATTTAGCACTGATGGACTCCCATGATTTTTATTAGAAGTTATTGATTCGATCTTTAAGTTTCAACTTCTTTGGCTTGGGGAAATACCTCTCTAAGAAGGCTTTTTGCATATCTACCCATTTGGTTATTGAACTGTATGGAAGCTCTGATAACCATACTAGTGCTTTTCCAGTAAGAGATAATAGGAAGACACTGAGCCCAACAATATCCATGGACAAGTTTTGATTTTCTATCATACTTTTGCAAATAAAGAGAACATCATGTAGATGGTTATGTGGATCCACTGATGGTAAGCCTGAGCACATCCCTTTGTACTGCAACATCTATATAAACTTGGTGTCCAGTGGTAGTGGAGGCAACATGATGGCTCCTATAACATCCACTACCATTGGGCCAAGCCCATGATAATTACACCTGGGAAATCCTTGTAACACCTCTCGTGTGCTTCAAAAATGCTCTATAGTGTATTTCTTGAATATCTCAAAATCCGTGCATGATTTCGAAAATCTAACTTCATATTCACGTTTAGAGGGTAAAATTATGTAGGAAATGGGTGGCCTTCGATTTTTAGATGACTTATAGTGAAAAATAATTTTTTGCTATGGGAGCTGAGGTAGTGGGCCTTCGTGACTGATCTGTGTCGCATCTTTGGCGCGGATCAGTGTTAAATGTTTCTCTGCCATTGGTCTGTGTCGTGCCTTGGGAGCGGACTAGTGCAAAAATTTCCTTCATTTTTCCATTCCGCTCAAGGGCATTTGCGTAATAAACCAATGCCCATTTAAATGTGAATCCTTCATCATTTCAAACATTCCATGCCCTAAATCTCTCATAAACACACCAAAAATTCTCCTAATTCATCTCAAATCCTCCATTCAATCTCAAGATTTTCAAGAACTTTTGTTAGAGTTCAAGTGGAACTTTTGTTGGAGTTCAAGTGTAACTTACACTACTAGTACAATTCAAATTAAACATGACATGGTTTGGTTAAATTAGCGCTAATTTTCAAAAGTTCTCGAATCTTGTGTTAATGGGCTATATGTGCATCTAATGTTTAAGAGGATCGAGTGTATACATGTTTTGTGTCGAATTGAGGAGATTATGGCCTTAAAATGAAGTGAGAGAATTTAGGTGCTTATAGGACTTAGTAAGAAAGTAGGTGAGTCACCTACTTGCTTAGCTTAAATTTGCTAGCTAAACGGAGATGAGGATCGACGATGAATTTGCCCAAGTTCGATTATGAATAAAGTCTGTGTTAAGGGTGCGACTTTGGCCCATGTTTTAGCATTTTAAATGGGATATATGATCAGCCCAAGAAGTATAACCAAAAAGGCCCAAAGACATCACAAGTTCTTGGATACTTTAGG
>JAABOM020125577.1:0-21864 GCA_011800125.2 Solanum clarkiae | reverse complement strand
TTAAATTTTATGGTGCTTTCCATTATTTTTTGTCTGCCAATGAGAGCATATTAAATTTAATAGCATTTTCCATTACCTTTTGTCTGCCAATTAGATTAATATATTACTTTTCTTCTCACTAATATTTGCAGAGATTTCATGACCATATCTCCTCCCCTTAAGAAATTTTAAAGTAACCCACAAACTGATTTTTAAAGATATAAATATCATGTTTTGTAGAATTTTAAATAAATTAATATTTAAATCATCACTTATATTAATTATTTACATCTACCCAAAATAGTCTTTGTCATCGAATAGTCTAAACTATCCACTAAAATTTACGAGAAGTATATTTTAAGAAAATAAGAGGACCAATTATCAAAATGACTTAACGAGTCATTACATTATTCACTACTAAAAATCATGTTCGTCCTGGAACATAAAGTAAAAGAGAGTATCTGAAGTTTCGAAAAGATGAGAATATTTAGCACGCATGTCTGATTCTATCTCCTAAGTTGTCTCTCTAACTGATCGGTTCTTCCATTGTACTTTCACAGAAGCAATCTCTTTGTTTCTAATTTTTCGAACATGTCTATTCAAAATAGCTATAGCCTCCTCATTAAATGACAAGTCTGGACTCAACGTGTCATGCACCGGACCTAGGGGCTAGACGTGACCCGTGAATGGGGAACCCGAAGGAACCCCAAACAAGCCTCATAGCATATCATTACACATCCTTGGTCGCGGAAGCAATTAAAATTACAATAAGTGATAACAATAAGTAAGGGAATTAGGGATAAGGGTAAACTACTGTATCATATCATCAAGAAAAAAGAGAGTCAAGGCTCATAGCATAGAACATAACATGTCCAACAACACCTTTAATACATAGATAAGAGGAGGGGCCACGACAAACAATCGGTCTCACCCTCATAGTCAATACATGAATAAAGGTAAGATCTTAGTGCATAGCAAGAGATCATAAGCAACGTCCCCGAAATGGAGGACTCACCAACAAGCTTGGGAGACAATCATATTAGCCAAGTGGAGGAGGAGGATGATCAAACAATGCACCAATTCCTATATGGTGATATCATGTAGGCACAGAATATGCGTTAGTATGTTTGAATGTACTAAATATGTAGAATGTAATGCAACAAGTTATGGTAACATAATCGAAATGCATAAGCATAGGCAATGAGTATATATAACAATATGGCATGCATGGAAGATGCTCGTAGTAAATCATGCTTATATGGATCATAAAGTAAGTGTAAGGAGTGACCATTCTTAGTGCAAGACAAGGCCTACCAGTCCCTTGGATAGGCGCATGAGGTACAAACCCCTTCATGAGGTTAATGGAGTACAAACCCCCAACAAGGTTGATGGAGTACAAAAACCCCTAACAAGGTTGATGGGTACAAACCCCCAAGAAGGTTGATAAGTATAAATTCCCAATAAGGTTACCCAGGCCTACAATCCCCCGAATTAGGCGATCGAGGTATAAATCCCTCAATAGATTGCCCGAGCCTATAGTTCCTCAAGCTAGGCTTGGTCATCCCCTACATTATAGAGATAGTATCATATACATATACACTCCTTTCCTCATATATACATACATTCCTTTTCATCATCATTCCTTCATCCTTTCATCACCGTTTCATCATCATAAAGTCATTCAATTCATAAGACATGCTTAGGACTTTCAATTCTTCAAGAAACCATAACCGGACATTTTATCAAACACTTAGAGGGTGTGTACTGCTAGTGTAAAACCATGCAATTCAAGAGTGAAATTATGCTAGAAAATTCAATGTAAAACCATCAATAGATACTTGGTAATGCCCTCAATCAATATACATCAAAACCCTTCATCAAAGCTCACATTAGATCATAGATTCATAGCCCAAAACATAGTAAAACAGTCACAATTTCATAAACCCCAACATAGTATGCAATGATTTTCATAATAATTAAGACTTGTTTGTAAATCAACTTTAAATCATATAAATTAGAGTAAAAGGAAGCTTGGGTATTATGGGTGGAAGGAACCCATGAAAGAAACACACATACATTAACTTTGGAGATGAACTTGATGAAGATTGGAGATGGAGACTTGAAGCTTGAAAGGAAATCCTTAGATCCGAAGAGGGTTTTGATACTTGAATTTATGAGTAAAATATTTGGCTGAGTGTTTGAATGAGTATAGGGAAATGTTTAGAGTGATATGAGGGTAAAAAAAGGCTAAGCATAGGTATTTTCACGTTTAGGAACACTTAGCCCCAAGACTTAAAAGTATTGGACCGAAGTCCAAAACTAGACAAAAAAAATGCATAGAGGCGCGCCCTTGGCGCATTGCGCCAGGGGCGCAAAAATGTGATTTCCAAATATTGATACGGTTGCTCTTAAATCGGGGTTATACCCATTTTCCACTTAATTTGACCCCCTAAATAAGAATATGAAGTCAGATTTTTGATATCGCGCATGAATTTTGAGATATATGAAAATTATGATTCAGGACACTTTCGAGGCACATTTTTGGGCATTTTTTTTGGGTCGTTACACAACGCCACCAAATCAAATAAAAATATATGAGACTCATCGGGCACATACTTTCGAAGCATAGAGACATGAAATAAAGGATGTACAGATGATAAGCTAGGTGGCAAGGCCAATCTATAGGCCACCTCTCCAACTCGCTCCAAAATCTCAAATGGGCCAATGACCAAGAGCTAAGCTTTCCCTTCTTACCGAATCGCATAATACCCTTCATAGGTGACACTCTAATCCAGACATGATCGCCTATCATAAACTCTAGGGCTCAAACCCTTCTATCTGCATAACTCTTTTGTTGACTTTGAGCAGTTAACAATCTACCCCGAATCATATGGACCTGCTCCACAGTATCCCTGAGAAAGTCTACATCTAACGAGTCCATCTTATCGAAATCAAACCAACCAACCGGAGACCTATACTGCCTACCATACAAAGCCTTAAATGGAGACATCTAAATGCTAGAGTGATAACTATTATTATAGGCAAACTCTGCTAAGTGCAAGTGCTAATCCTAGCGGGAACCAAAATCAATCACACATGCTCGAAGCATGTGCTCCAACACCTGAATAGTTCTCTCAGACTGTCCGTCTGTCTGAGGATGAAAGGCTGAACTCATATCCAACTGAGTACCTAGACCATGCTATAAGGCCTTCCAAAAATGTGAACTGAAGACTGACCCTCGGTCAGAAATGATAGAAACAAGCATACTATGCAATCTAACTATCAGACTGATGTAAAGCTTAGCCAACATCTCCATTGTATACTTAACCTTGATAGGAATGAAATGGAAAGACTTAGTCGATCCACAACTACCCAGATTGAGTCATAACCACCCACGGTAGTGGGCAAACCTACCACAAAATACATGGTGATACGCTCCCACTTCCATGTAGGAATAGGCATCCTCTGAAACTCACCTCCAGGCCATTGGTGCTCACACTTAACCTGCTGACATGTTAAACACTTAGACACAAAATCTAAAATGTCCTTTTTCATGCCACACCACCAGTAATGCTGACTCAGGTCATGATACATCTTCGTTGCTCCTGGATGAATGGAATAAGGAGTACAATGAGCCTCTTCAAGAATCAATCTAATCAAGTTACCCACTTTAGGTACACAAACTCGACCTCCAATCATCAAAACACTATCAGGATCAAGCATCACTTCCTTAGCCTCGCCTCTGATCACTTTGTCTCTAATGAGACACAACTTCTCATCCTCAAACTAACGTTCGCGAATCTGGTCCATCAAGGAACAAGGAGCCTCAATGAAAGCCAGTACACTACCTTTATCATATAGTTATAACCTGACTAGGCCATTAGCTAGACATTGTAAGTCCCTGGCCAAAAGTCGCTTCTCAGCTCAAATGGCAGCTAGACTCCCCATGCTAGAAGTCTTTCTACTCAAGGCATCGGCCACCACGTTAGCCTTACCTGGTGGTATAAGATGGTCAAATCATAGTCTTTTAGTAACTCTATCCACCTACGTTGCCTCAAGTTCAAATCCTTTTGACTAAAAATATATTGAAGACTCTTATGATCAGTGAAGACCTCACAATGCACACCATATAAGTAATAACGCCATAGCTTAAGCACAAAAACCACAGTCGCTAACTCTAAGTCATGAGTAGGGTAGTTCTTCTCATGAATCTTCAACTATCTAGAAGCATAGGCAATCACTTTCCCTTTTTGCATCAACATGCCACCCAAACTAACTCCTGAAGAATCACAATACACCGTAAAGTCCACACCTGCCTCAGGTAGCATCAAAATGGGAGCTAAAGCCAACAAAGTCTTGAGCTTTTTGAAGCTCGCTTCACATTCATCGGACTAGTGAAAGACTACATTTTTCTGAGTTAATCTAGTCAATGGGGCTGTAATGGAAGAAAAACACTGAATAAACCATCGATAACACCCAACTAACCCCCACAAAACTACGAATCTCAGTGGCTGAAGTAGGCCTTATCCAACCTCTAACTGCCTTAACCTTAGCTGGATCTACTCTAATTCCCTCTTTGGGCACCACATGCCCTAAGAATACCATCAAATTAAGCTAGAACTCACATTTGGAGAATTTTGCATATAACTTTTCCTCCCTCAACCTCTGTAGTACTATTCTCAATTGACGAACATGATCAGCCTCAGTCTTGGAATACACCAAGATGTCATCAATGAATACTATAACAAAAGAATCTAGGTACAGATGAAACACCCTATTCATTAACTCCATGAATGTTGCAGGGTCGTTAGTCAACCCAAACGACATCATAAAAAATTATAGTGATCATAACGAGTTCAGAAAGTTGTCTTAGGAATATCTAATGCCCTAATCCTCAACTGATGATAACTAGAACTCAAGTCAATCTTAGAGAACACAGCCACTCCCTGAAGCTGATCAAATAAGTCATCAATACGGGGAAGAGGGTACTTGTTCTTGATAGTCACCTTGTTCAATTGTCTGTAATCAATACATATCCTCATAGACCCATCTTTCTTTTTAACAAACAAAACTGGGGCACCCCAAGGTGACACGCTAGGATGAATAAATCCCTTACTTAACAAGTCTTGGAGTTGCTCCTTCAATTCTTTCAATTTAGCTGGGGTCATTCTATATGGAGTAATAGAGATAGGTTTAGTGACTGGCTCTAGGTCAATATGAAAGTCAATATCCCTATCGGGAGGAACACCTGGAAGGTTGGTAGGGAACATATCGACAAACTCCTGAACCACAGGGATAGACTCTATAGAGTGGTTCAATACTAGTATCTCGAATGAAGGCCAAGTAAGACAAACACCCCTTATGAATCAATTTCTGAGCATGGATGTAGGAGATAACTTTACTAGGATAAGAACCACTATCACCCTTCCACTCAATCTTTTGTACACCGAGCATGGCTAAGGTCACAATTTTTGTATAACAATCAAGAATAACATGATAAAAAGAAAGTCAATCCATCCCCAAGATAACATCAAAGTCTACCATATCCAGAATAATCGTTTCTACCTGAGTATCATACCCAGCTAGAGAAACAAGATAGGATCGATACACTCAATCCACCACTAAAGGTTTACCTATTGGTGTAGAAACATACACGGGCATTGATATTCGATCGCATAATAAATCAAACCAAGATGAAATGTATGTAGACACATAAGAGTAGGTAGATTTGGGATCAAATAACATATATGTAGGCCGATGACAGACTGGAACAATACCTGTAATAACTGCATTTGAAGCCTCCGCCTCGGGTCTCCTAGGAAACGCATAGCACTAAGCTCCTCTGCTACCCCAGTCTGAGAAACACCTCAATCTCCACCCAAAGTACCACTATCTGGAGTCCTGCCACCTCTAGTAGTCTGATCCCTGCCCCGACCCCAGGCCAGTGAAGCCGAATCTCTAACTGGAGTTGCCGAATTAGTATGATGGGGTCCCGCATGAGTCTGAAAGTGACACTGTCGAATCAAGAGGCCTAGATTCCCACACCCAAAACAAGACCTCAGTGTAGAAGACTGTTCTCCACCAAAAGAACTACCATGGATAGCACGGGTGAACTATGGGACCCTCGAGACATCTGTCCACCCTCAATTGTTGGCATAGACGCATGTACCAGACCATGTTGCCTAAAAGATCCACCACTCCCATGCGAACCCCTACCTCTTAGACCCATAGTACAAGCCCTCTTATAGTCTCCAAACTCTTCTCGTACTAACAACTTTGCCTCCTTGGCAGTGCTCATAATAGACTGAAAGGAAACCCCCTCAGGAGTTGCTTTGAATACATAAGATCTAATCGAGAAATTCAAACCCCTCGCAAATCGACGGACTATCTCCCCCTCATTTGGAATCACAGCTAAGGCATGTCGAGATAACTGAAAAAAACTGGCTTCATACTCAATAACAGTTATACCACCCTGCCTTAAGTCCTCAAACCTCAATCGGCTCTCTTCTCGTACACTCCAAGGAATGAAGCACTCCTTAAAAGCACTAGAGAACACACTCCATTCCACTGGAGGGGATTCAACTGGTCTGGACTCCACATAAGTCCTCCACCACTCCCTGGCTGGTCCACAGAGCCGAAGTTCTACAAAACGGACACCACGCTGGTCAACCAACCCTACTGCATCTAGTATCTCATGGAACAAAGTCAGAAACTCATGAGCGTCCTCATTCTTACCACCCTAAAATTAAGGTGATTTCATCTTCTGAAATCTTTTAAAACTAAGTTGATCATCTGCTGCTAGAACTGCCTCTAGAGTGGTTTGTGCCCCAATTGCTGGTGCAGGAACCATTGGGGCTGACCCACCTGATCCTGATGTTGCCCTGAAGTCTGTTCTTCCACTCTCATCTAAGAAACTCCTTGTGTGCCTATCGTACCCCCTCCCCCCCGAGTGAGGTTCTCACGATCATCCTCAATAGGGTGTCCTGAAGCAAAGGTGCAGTTGTGGGTTCTAAAAGAGCCTGATCCTCATTAACCGCTATTAGTGGCTATGGAGAAGCCCCTCTAACCTGTCCTCTAACTAGTGCCACTCCTCGGTCATGTACTCTACTAACTTACTCCACCTAGCACGACTTCTAGCTCGACCCCTCATCCTACCTCTAACTGGGGTCTCAATAAATATCTCGGGAGCAGTCTCACCTCTACTAGCAGTAATAGTAGCTCTAGTCCTTACCATTTGTCAAGAGAACATTGGCACAACTTACTACTAACGAGGACGACCACGCACGATGAGAGAATAAATAAAATGAAGTTTCCTAGCAGTTTCCATTGCCTCTCAAATATAAGTACAAATGTCTCTGTACCGATCCTCAAGACTCTATTTAGACTTGGCTTATACATACTGAGGACTATGAACATAGGGCTCAAATACCAACTGTCACGACCCAAAAATGGGTGTGATGACACTTGCACAATCCCACCAGAACAAGTCAGCCTTAACTCAAAGGAAAAAAGAGACATAACAAATAGAGTAGATAACTAAAGCTAAAAATTTCCATAAACTTAAATACCACCCAAGGATTGGTCGTCACGTGTACAAGCCACTAGCAATATAGAAAATCAAAGAAATACAAGTCAAAACTATCTTTCTTCTCTAATAGAACAAAGCACAGAAGAAATAGGAACAAGAGAGTCAGCCAGATGACAACAGCTACCTCTCAACGTCTCCCGGGAAGCCTCGAATGATCAAGAAAAATACTATTCACTGTCTGGGCTCACAACCTACACAAATGTAGAAGCAAGGGGGTGAGTACCAAATTCAACGCGGTACTCAGCAAGCCAACTAACAAAAAAAAGTAAGTCTAATAGAATACACAAACTCCTTTAGTTCCAATCAACCTCCACAACTACAACCTGCACAGAAAGTCAGCCCAGCCCAGCAATACACAATGTATAATAAAAGATAATATTTTCACAATATAAAAATTCCAAAGCACAAGTTATAACTCAGAAGTGATAACAATAAATTGCTAGAATAACATCATGTCACAAAAGAATATGCAGGGATGAGATGCCGGCAATGACCTCAGAATCATATCATCACTGAAAAATATCTCAATATCACATCTGCGCCGGTAAAGACCTCAGCATATTATTATTGCCGGCAAAGACCTCGGCATCACAATATCACTAGTAAAGATTTTAACATTATAATTTCGCTGACAAAGACCTCGGCATCATATCTCTGCTGGTAAAGACCTCGGCCCCAATTGTTACCATCTTACTCATATCAATATCCAAAACCAATGCAAATATGCATGGCATAGAATGAATGAACATGCGATAAATTCCACAAATAAATTCACTCATAATCACCAATCACAATATATCTCAAAAATGTAGAATTCTCATCACTTAACCACATCTTTCAATTCAAACAACATACCAACTCACCTTCATATTTTAGTTACTTCATTTCTTATAATATTAAAATATTTCATGTACCACACATAGGAAAAAGGATAATTTGAAAATTTTACGAGAATTACAAAATTTTGAAAGTCCACTTACCTTAGTCAAAACATAATCAATTAAACACTTGATCCTTTCCTTTTATAAAGGAATCCGTAGCACTACAATCTAGTCAAATAAATTATCACCATAAGATTTCAAACCTCACAATACCCATATTACTATATGTCTAGCCTAGACACAAAGACCAATCAATTTCGTTGTTAATTTCTCAAATTTCAAGTCTAGGATTTAACTTTAAATCTCCAAATAATATAATTCTAATGATGTTCATATAATACGGAACCTACAAAATTTTAAAAAATATACATACATATATATACCCGAATTCGCACCATATAGTAGTATGTTCGACTAATGAAGGACCAAAGCACTGACCAGACAAGTGAAGATGAGGGAAAAAATATAGAATTAGGAGAAATTCTTAACATATGTGTATAAGTTCAGTTAAGGACATTTAAAAATGATTATTTATGTGACTAACGAATTCCTAAGTTTTGAATCTACTAGATTTTAACGAAGAATAAGTTCTCCTGGATTTCTCAAATTAACATAGTTTCATCAAACTCCTCTTTGCACGCCGCACAAGTAACTATTTGTCAAAATCTTTGTTTTCTTCTCTTCTTTTTTTCCTTGTGTTTCTGTTTCTATACTCCTCTTCTCTTTTTATATCCGTTCTCTTAGTGGGTTAATCATTAAGGAGAGCATATTAAATTTTATGGTGCTTTTCATTATCTTTTGTTTGCCGATTAGATCATATTAAATTTAATGGTATTTTTTATTTTCTTTTGTCTGCCAATTAGATTAATATATTACTTTCTTTCCACTAACATTTGCAGAGATTTCATGACCATATCTTCTCCCCTTAATAAATTTTAAAGTAGCCCACTAACTGATTTTTAAAGATACAAATACCAAGTATTGTAGAATTTCAAATAATTAATATTTAAATTATCACTTATATTAATTATCTACATCTACCCAAAATAGTCTTAGTCATCGAATAGGCTAAATTACCCACTAAAATTTACGAGAAGTATATTTTAAGAAAACAAGAGGACCAATTACTAAAATGACTTAACGGATCATTACAATTATCTAAACCAAGAATTGATCATGGCAAAACTACTAAGGATCCTAAAAAGCAGCTACAGGTCAAAGTAAAGTTGTAGAGTTGAAGAAAAAAAGATTAACCTCTAATTCAACAATGGAATCTCCAATAAAACTCTTTTTTTTCTTTTGACGTTGTGTACCAGCAAACTCCCCCATCTCTAATCCACTTTTCTTTTCGCTCTTTCTGAGATAACCCAATTTTTTAAAATTTAACCTTTGGGCGTTAGCCCATTTACCTTTCTCTCTCTTTTTTTTAAATTATATTTTTTTAAATAAAGGAAATTCAGATTGAGCAGGACCAAAACTGAATACTTGGAGTGCAAATTCAGTGTTAAGAGGGATGGAGCAAACTTTGATGTGAGGCTTGTCACTCAACCTATCCCCAAGAGGGACAACTTTAAGTATCTGGGGTCCATCATCCAGAGTAATGGCGATATCGATGATGATATTACATATCGTATTAGGGCAAAATGGACTAAATGGAGGCTTGCCTCTAGAGTATTGTATGACAAGAAGATACCACCTAAACTCAAAGGTAAGTTTTACAAAATGGTGGTTAGACCATTGTTGTTGTATGGAGTGGAGTGTTAGCCAATTAAAAAGGCACATGTTCAGAAGATGCATGTCGTAGAGATGAGGATTCTGAGATAGATGTGTGGCCACACCAAGAGTGACAAGGTTAGGAATGAGACCATTCAGGAGAAGCTAGAGGTGGCCCCGGTGGAAGAAAAAATGAGGGAAGCGAGACTACAATGGTTTGGACATGTGCAGAGAAGGAGTATCGATGCTCCTGTTAGGAGGTGTGAGAGTTTGGTTTTGGAGCTACACGGAGGGGTAGAGGTAGACCGAAGCAATACTGGAGGGAGGTTATTAGACATGATATGGCGGAACTTGATCTCACTGAGGACACAACCTTAGATAGAAAGAAGTGGAGGTCGCGAATTAAGGTAACAGGATAATTAGTAGGGTTAGGTGGCTAATTTGTGCTCTCATTATCTGTTGTATTATGTGTTAGTTTATCATGTTTACATACTGCCATGTGCTATTCATTACTAATCACTTTTGTTATTCCCTCCCTTTCCTTTTGTTATATCTGGTTCTTTCTGCTTATGGGTTTTAAGATGAGGATCCACAGAAAACAGCCTCTCCACTTCTATGAGGTAGTGGTAAGGTCTGCGTACACTCTACCCTCCCCAGAACCCACTTGTGAGATTATACTGGGTATGTTGTTGTTGTAAAGGAAATTATTTTTTTCATCTTTTTTTTAGCACCCATCATATAATATGGGGTATTGCATTCCTCCCACCTTAAGAAATTTGGTCTCCAAATTTAAAGCAAGTGAATACCTTTAGACTTGAATAAATGGGAATACTTGACTTGCATATCATTCGCCGACTCCGATGTAGCTTCCTCAATGTTATCATTTTCTATAAGACTTTTACGGACCCAATTTATTTGACCATGACTTCGATATTTTTCTTTCTACTAATAGCCAGTGATGCTTCCTCTCCTGTCATGTCATAATCAAGTTGTACGATCGATGCTTCAAATGCATGAGAAGAGTTTGGTATATATTTTATTTGCATACTTTTAAAATTGGATGAGTATAATACATCTCCCTAGGATGTCCCAAACAATACCATACTACTCTCACCTGGTCAAGAAATCTTGTATGCTCTTACTAATTTTGAGCACAATTTTACCTTCTTCTTTTTTCACACATTTCGTGGAGGAGTGCAGAGGAAGATTTGGTCTCCAACTATGTACTCTATATGCCTTTTTCTCTTATATCTATAACTAAGACTTTATCTACTTGAACCTCGAGCAGCTTTTATCAATTAACTAGACCTTGTTTATAGCTTCTTGTACTAATTTGATCCTAATTTTTTGATACATTATCCTCATTAACCTCAAATCATTTAGTGGAAAATGACATTATCTACCATGTAAGGCTTCGTATAGAGCCCTATGCAAGCTCGATTGAAAGTTATTATTGTAGGTGAATTTTGCTAATGTTAAGCATATGTCCCAACTACATCAAAAATATGGAGTAAAAGCTCTTGACATATCCTTTAAGATTGGTATAGTATGCTCTGAATGTTTGTCTTTCTACGAATAAAATATGATACTAGAATCTATTAGTGTACTCAATGTTTCTTGAAAAGATCTTCAAAAGCAAAAGGTTAATAATGATACTCTGTCTATTATGATGGATATAAGAACTCATGAAGTTAAATAATTTTGTGTTGATGCATAGTTCTGCATATGTTTATCCTTTTTATCATGTTGGAAATAGTAAAAAATATGTTGGCTTTAACCCAATCTACAAATATCCATACAGATTCATAACCTTTGAGGGCTCGTGCCAGAGTCATAATGTCGATGTTAAATCTTTCCAATTTCCATTTTAAAATTTTAAATTATAGTAGTTTTTTTGGTTACTTATGCTTATATTTAATGTGTCCTCGCAGACCAACTAATTAGAAATAAAGTTAGCAATACTTTTCTTTGTATATTTCGACCAGTATAATTGTTTTAGGTAATGATACATTTTAATGAGCCAGGATCTACAACGTACCTAGAGCTATGACTTCCTGAACAATAACTTTTTTCACACCATCTATGCTCGATCATCATAATTGGCCTCTTAGTCCAAAATGAACATAATTGTGAATAGTTATATATGTGACTTTACTCTATAGAACTTCATTTTAATATTCACTCAATTTTTCATCCTTGTGTTGGGTTGCATCGAATGTGCTCTACCAATAAAGACTAGGTTTGAATATAAGCCAACAATATCTCTAAGTTTCTCACATTAATTTGATATCTATATTCTCAAGTCTCAGCATTTTCTTTTTTACTGAGCATAAATACCAAGCTCTCATATTTGACATAAATCTCATCGGTTTCACTGAACAAGTAGCACTTCTAAATCTCTACACTAACTATTATCGAGACTATCCTTAAATTATGAGTGCAATAGTTCTGTTCCTACTAATTTAGCATTCTAGAAACATAAGATATTATAGGGTCATTTTATTTGAGAACGTATCTTAATTTCCCCTCAAGACTTCACAAAGAATCATGAATAGTCCAAAACTTACTAGCAACGCTAGCACTATCATGAAGGTTAATAGGTATTGAGCTTCTATAAGCTCACCTCATTTTCTTTCGTTCATACAAATTTTGAATCTTTTTTGCCGATTCCAAGATTACACTAACCATCCAAAAATTAATATTTGAGAACTAGTTGACTCAATATAACTATATCAAATAGTTCATTTATACAGGTCAATGGTTACTTAAAGCACATCGTTACATGGTTCAACTATTAGTAGTCAATATATGCTCTCAAGTATATGTCCAACTTTTTTTTTCCATGAATCTATTCGTGTATAGGATTCTATAAAGTTTTTTTTTCATATGTTCACAAACTATTCCTTATGTCATTTAACTCTATTGATGTCATATGATATGGAGGTGTCATGTGTTAATCATTACCAAAATCTACTTCTCAAGGTGATAGTCATAAAAAATTAATAGGATACATAGTATATTTCTCTCAGTAATGGGTATTTTTTCAACTAGGTGTATGATCTACTGCATACCTTATCTATAAGAGAGGATTCCAGCACATTATCAATGATAGAAAGCATATAATTTTCTTCACTGATTGTCGTTACAACAAAAATAAAACATTCCTCCATCCATGTGACTCTCTTTCTCTTCTTCAAGCCTAACAAGCTTTGTATACATGTGTCATGACCCAAAAATGAGCGTGATGGCACTCGTCTTATCCTACGAAGACAAGTCAGCCTACAACCCAACTGTAACATTAAAAATGCGGAATTATAATAAAAATGAAAGTTCAATTGCGGATGATAAGTCAACTTAATGAAAATCCTCCAAAATCTTGTTGTTACGTGCACAAGCTTCTAAGGTATTACAATAGATTCAAAAGAAAACTCAAGTATCAAATGATATTGTCTCTAGAATAGAACAAAATCATAAATAGGAGTAAGAATTCAACTGGGATGGCAAACAGTTACCTCTCACAATCTCCACAGGAAGCCTCAGACGAGGAAAGTAGAGTGTATCACGGCAATCCAGACTCGCAACCTACAAAATTGTTGTAGCAAGGGGTGAGTACCAAATACACAGTACTCAGCAAATGAACTACTAAACATAAAATTAAGTGATATAGAATACAGGTAACCCCAACACTCCAGCCAAACCCCCACAACTACAACCTGCATAAAATCAGCCCAGCCTAACAGTTCATAATGTACATAGCACATAGCTCAGTAACCACACCAACTATTATATACCAATAATACCAGGGATCAAGTGCATCAATCACAAGTTTCACAAAAAGCACTCACATGTTTATAAATGATAATGAGGTGTAATGCAATGCAATGCAATGTCAAATAAACTGATGCATGTCTGTCCTAGTGATACACACCCGCTGTCTCACAGTCTGGGACCCATAGGGGACTTCTAGTCCATGCATCTGTCGCGGCATACGACACGACCCTAGAATCATAATATCCATCGCGGCATGCGACACGTCCCTGGAATCAAAGTATTTATCGCGGCATGCAACACGACCCTCGAATCATAGTATCCATCGCGGCATGCAACACGACTCTCGAATATGGTACATCCTCTTTAATTCTCATTCTTTTTCGGTCCACAGAATTCTTGTCACAAAAGTCAATGCAAATAGGCATGTTTACACAATACTGAGGAAATGACTTATTTTAATATAATGTATTATTCACAACAACATAGTTTGATACAACATCAACACTAACTCAATACCTCACACACAAGAAGCACAAGATTCTATATACTTAACAAAGGTTAAGAAATTCACTTGCCTTAGCCAAAGACAATCAATCAAGAACTTGAGCCTTCCCCTTCCGAATGGAATCCATAGCACCACAATCTAGTTAAATAAATTACCACAATAAGATTTCAAAACCAACAATACCCATGTTATTATACATCTAGCTTAGACCCCAAAACTAACCAATTCTATGGACAATTCTCAAAAATTTCAAGCCTAAGATTTAATCTTAAATCTCCCAAACAGTATGATTCTAATGATTATTCGTATAATACAGACTCGCAACATTAATACAAAATATATACATCTTTACACGCACTCGAAACTGTATAGCATAGTAATAAGTTAGACCCAACAAGGGACCGAAAGCACTCGGTAGAAAGTGCCGATGAAGGAAGGCATATAAACATAAACAAATAATTCCTATTGACTTGTATATAGAAAGGAACACATGCAAAATACCCTCAGCACTTATGCACACTTTCCAGTAACTAATTACTCCTATCCAATTCCTTAAGCCATCACCATTATGTCATATAATTGCCTTTAAATTATCTCTTTGTTGTGAAATACAACTAATTACAAACACTTTCCCCAATTCCAAGAAGATTTCAACACACTAGTATTAAAAAAATAGACATTAAACCAAGATTCCTTATTTCCACTAACAGGTTTCAGTAATAGCAAAAATTAAAAATCACTATACATATCCTAAGGATAGTTAAATTACCAACTATCACTTTTACTACCAATTAGCAACAATTAAGAGAATGAACATCTCACCTAAAGTAGTGCGGCGTCCTTCGTCACTTCTATGTATGGTTTCTCCTTTTTTTCCTTTTTCTTATTATATTTTTTTTAAAAAATAAAAACCTAATTATATATTAAAACTGCTAAATTATATTAACCTAATAATGAATAAATATAATATAAGAAATCTATAATTTTAATTAAACTATTGCTTTAGCCCATCAGCTAATTCGACTATCTAAATTTACCCTTTCACTCAGTAATAGAAGTTATCGAATAATCCAAAAGACTCCTTTAAAAATTTATGAGAAGGAAATCTTATAAGACTAAGAGGACTAATAATCTAAATGACTTAACGGGTCATTACAACATGTCCACCAAAACTAAAATAATTAAATATGCCTACACGAATAAAAACCTATGAAAGCATTTTCCAATATCTTAAGCATTCATATTTTTCAATTCTTTGACACATACTAACATTCCTATAGACTTTTTTTTACCTTATCGAACGACTGCTTAATCGGCCACTTATCAATGCCAACTACACTAGAGTAGATAAAGTCTCCATATATGGGGTTATTTAAAGCCTAACCAGCTCTCTCTTAAAAAAAAGATTTCATCAGAGAACATTATCTAGCCTTTTGAAATTGGAATCATATATCAGTTCATTCCATCACTTGAATGAGTTTCTTGAACTCCTCTTCACATTACACACTTTCAATTATCAAGAGAAAAAAATCTGTAAATAACTTGGTCAATCATCTCAAGTCGATGGTATTCTTCTATTGGTATCCTAACAATACAATCTCACAGCGTATATTTTGTAATTTTCATCAATTTATAAATTGTCAGACGTATAGCACACTTGTTGGAACATCCTAAAACTTGTAAAGCTTTAAGTATTTCACCCAAGAATCTTTACAAAAAAAAATTTGACAGTATTGGAGCATTTTGAACCTATGAACGTTTGAGGTTTTCATCTTTAGAAACACTTTAAGATACATCATTTCTGGGAAAGTTTGAATCCTTGCAGGTGCGTGGAGATGGTATTTGAACTTATGTTATTGCGCAGCTCTATTCATCTTGTTTTTCATCCTTGGGACTTCTCAAGGATAACTTCATATAGGTGATCTGGATAATCTTAGGGCCTATTATATTGTCTGATTTTGTTGAACTCGTCCATCAGGTTAGCTATGACTCTTTACATAGAGATAAAATCTTACCAATAATATTCTTGTCTCTTGTATTAGTAGTACTTTTGCTAGTGGATTATATTACATGTTTTCTTATGAGTGAAGCTCCGTCATAGTAGGACAACGAGCCCTTTCATGGATCTACCGATTACTTATCAGTTGTCATAGTAAAAAAATATTTACATGCCAAAGACTACATTTAGTGTCAACTGAACCTCTGGCTTATTCCTGATATCACATAATTGAGTTTACATCATATGGTAATAAGATAAATAAATTAGATTAAGCTAATAGAATCCTAATCGTCACACATATATGGAGGAACAGAAAAGAAAGACATGACATATCATATCACATCCTCATAGAATCACGATTATAGGAATGACTGACAACATAACTATAATTAAGATTCTACTACTAACATGTGCTCCATAAGTTATTGGAATGTAATGACCCTGAAGGTCATTTTTGATATTTTTAGTCAAATTACCATTTTTGCCCTTCGTAAAAGTTGCCTTGGTTCATTATTGGCAAATGCTAAAAGTCAGATTTCGAAAGTACGGTGATAAATTGAATTTTGCAAATGAAAAAGTTTTTAAAGGCTTAAGTTGAAAAATTTGAATTTTCTGGCCATTTTGAGTTTCAATTGTCGGATCGTGATTTTGTCGATCCCATCAGCTACGGAATGCTGAATCTGGTCTAGGGGAACTTGCAAAACTTAATTTGGAGTTAAAATGAAGATTTTAGGTCAGAAGTTGCATTTTTAGTTGTTACCGGAGCCAAAGTTTGACTTCGGTCAATAGTCGGGGTTCTAAAGCTTGAATTAGAATTCTGAAAATTTCAATAGTTCCAAATGGTCGAACTAATGCTAGAAATGGTTCCGCTGTAATTTTTAGAGCTTATGAGAATATTTTGAGTTTTTGAGTTCGAAACTAGTTCAAATGAGCTTTCTCACGTTTTGGGTCAAGGGGGCCTCAATTGCAAATTCTGATATTTTCATTGGATCCGAAACATCGAGTTTGGTAGAGAAGGACCTTTTTCTCAGTTTCCGAAGCTTTTTAGGGGTGTTTTGGTCTCTTTGGTAGTTTTCGATATTGATAAATGGGACCCACATTGAAATAAAACGATCTCCCATGAGAATTTTGACTACACTAATGAGTCCAAAATGTCCTTTCCAATAATATTTCATATATGAAGTATATTTTTCCGACTCCAAATGAAGTCGGAGCATTGAATTTAAGTTTCACAGATTGCTAAAAGTGCTGAAGCGGGCGGGTGATGTGGCCCAATAAGGTCCTGCCACATGGTAGACCAGTTTCCAGACCCTTAAAGCTGCAGAATTTTGCAGAACATTGCAAAACTTTCCTCCAAACTTCAACCAATATTTTCTCTCTCAATTTCTATCAGATTTGAGCGATTCAAAAGACTAAATTATATATTTTTCCGAGGAGAACACCGTGGGAGCTTCAAAAATTGATTTTGGTGCATCCTTTGAGGTAAAAATCATGATCTTGCTGCTACATTTTTAATATATTTTGAAAACTTTAACATGCTATTTCTTCCTCATATTAGCTCCGTTTTGAATTGATTTTCACCATTGAATTCCTTATCACTTGGGGAACATTTTCATGTAAAAAAATTTCAGATTCTGACAGTATTTTTCTGGCGATGAAATTTTTGGATCGTTTTACCCTTTTTACCCAAATTAATTGATTTTAGTGTCGTTAAATTTATATATAATTATAATGCTATATTTGAATAGATCTTGGTGAATTGGAGTGTCATGGAAAGGGAAAAGTTTCGGAATTGATGTGATTCGAGACTTTATATAAGGCAAGTGAATTTCTTAGCCTTTGTTAAGTATATAGAATCTTGTGCTTCTTGTATGAGGTGTTGAGAATGATTTTTAGGTATTGAGTTAGTGTTGATGTTGTATCGAACTATGTTGTTGTGAACTGTGCATTGTATTAAAATAAGGCATTTTCTTATTATTGTGTAAACATGCCTATTTGCATTGACTTTTGTGACAAGTATTCTGTGGACCGAAAAAGAATGAGAATTGAAGAGAATGTACCATATTCGAGGGACGTGTCGCACACCACGACGAATACTATGATTCAAGGGTCGTGTCGCACGCTGTGATGGATACTATGATTCGAGGGTCATATCGCACACCGCGACGGTTACTATGATTCGAAGGACATGTTGCATGTCGCGATGGATACTATGATTCGAGGGTCGTGTTGCACGCCGCAATAGATGCATGGACTAGAAGTCCCCCATGGGTCCTAGACTGTGAGACAATGGGTGTGTATCACTAGGACAGACATGCATCATTTTATTTGACATTGCATTGCATTGCGTTACACCTCATTATCATTTATAAATATGTGAGTGCTTTTTGTGAAACTTGTGATAGATGCACTTGATCCCTGGTGTTGTTGATATATAATAGTTGGTGTGGTTATTTAGCTATATGCTATGTACATTGTGAACTGTTAGGTTGGACTGATTTTATGAATGTTGTAGTTGTGGGAGTTTGGTTGAAGTGTTTGGAGCACCTGTATTCTATATTACTTAACTTTATATTTAGCAGTTGGTACTCACTCCTTGCTACATTTTGTAGGATGGAGCCCGATCCCTCTGGTCACACTTTTCTCATTACAGGATTGATCTTCTGGATTATTCTTAAGGTAGTTGCTTATGTCTTCAGCAGACCTTCAAGGAATCCATTATTATGTTATGTTCTATTTGAGAACTAGATATTTGAAACATGTATTTTATTCGAGAATTCTATATTTAGAGGTTTGTACATGTGACACCAGTCCTTGGGATAGTTGTAGTTTGGTATTCAAATGATTAACAGTTGCATTAGTCTATTCATCTTCCATAATTATTGTTATGTTTGGATTAGTAAGTGTTAGGCTGACTCGCCTTGGTGGGTTAGGTGAGTGCCATCAAGCCTGAATTTTGGATCGCGACAATTTGGTATCAGAGCCCCAGGTTCATAGGTCTCACATGTGTACAAGCCCAGTCGAGTAGAGTCATAAGGATCGGTGCAGAGATGTCTGTTACTTATCCTTGGGAGGCTAAGAAGACTGTTAGAAACTTTTCTCTTGTTCTTTCTGTTCATATCGTGCATAGTTGTTGTGGATCTCGATACGTTGCATGGTTTGAAATTTGACCCACTTAGAGGTAATGAGTTTAAGATATGGATGTGCGGTCAACATTAGATTTTCCTTTAATTTGAAATGGCTTGGGTGTAGATGAAATTAGATGAGGTATGCCTAGGGCAAGGTTTCGGACGACGTGGTTGAATTGAAGGAGCTTAGGGAGCAACTTCAAGATCTCTTGAGTTAGGGGATCATACATCGAAGTGTATCTCCATTGTGTGCTCTGTTTTGTTTGATAGGAAATGATAGTTCTATGAGAATGTGTATTGATTAAAGACAGTTGAACAAAGTAACAGTAAAGAATAAGTATCCTCTCCCTATAATGGATGACTTTTAACCAGCTTCAGGGTGCAACCATATTTTTCAAAATTGATTTGAGATCCAAAAATCATCAGCTACACATCCGAGCTTCTGACATTCCTAAGATAGTTGTTCGGACGAGGTGTGGGCACTATGAGTCGCTTGTGATGTCCTTTGCGATAAGTAGTGCCCTAGCCGCATTTAGGGAGTTGATGAATGTTGTTTTCTAACTATGTTTGGGTTCCTTGTTTTTTGTTTTCATCGATGATATATTGGAGCACTCCAATGCCAAAGAGGATCATAAACGACACTTGGGGGTTATGCTTCAATAGCTTAGAGGGCAGAGGTTATGTGCCAAGTTTTATTTCAAATGTGAGTTTTGGCCGAGTTCGGTGGCATGATATTCGTTGTTTGGTGGGCCTAGCTGGTTATTATAAGTGACTCATTCTTCTCTTCTATAGCAACCCCATTGATCAGGCTCACTTAGAAGAATACTCTGTTCCTGTGGTTGGAGGAGTGGGAGGATAGCTTTCGACATCTTAAATCTTTGTTATCTACAAATCTAATTTTGACATCGCTAGAGAAAGGTGTTGATTTCACAGTGATGCACTTGGAGTTAGTTTGGGTGGAGTTTTGGTGCAAAAAGGGAAAAGTGGCAGCTTATGCTCTTAGACAGTTGAAGGTTCATGAGAAGAACTATCCTACCTATTACTCGGAGCTAGAAGCAATTGTATTTGTGTTGAATCTACAAAGGCACTACCTATATACTGCACATTGTGACATCTTCACCGATATCATAGTTTGCAATACATCTTCAGTAAGAAGGACCTGAATTGAGGAGGAAGAGATGGATTGAGCCCTAAAGGATTATGATGTGACTATCTTATATCACCTGAGGAAGGCCAATATGGTATAACATCGTTAGAGGAATGATTATGCTATTAGTGTAATAATTATGGATTTCGAGTTGTCACATCTGAAAATGGGAGTTGATTAGTATGGACAGATGATGACGTTGTGCTTATTGAAATCAGGATCTCTAGTCAGTCTCCTTGGAGTGGATATGTAAGACAAATGACTATAATACAACTTCTATGAGGGTGTCTATGTCTATTTGGCTATGGGCTATGGGTTATGCTACTTCTGCCACCCATCTTGTTTGTGGAAGAAGGTATATTGTTTTGGTAAGAGATGAAACTAATTCAAGTATGTGTGATAGCCATTCAATGAGACAAAAGTGTTAACTATTCAAGCATGAACTTCTTAGAGAATATGATGCATTCTAGTGGTGAATCTGGTGGGACTTCTAATGTGGTACTAGTAATATACAAGGACAGACACATTGATCATTGAGAGCGGACACTAGTTACTAAGGAGTTATCAATTATTGCACTTACTCAGGTAGTGGAGTTTGACATTACTGTCATATTTGAGGAGAATCAATTAGTTGTTACTATAGATGCTTGGGTTTGAAATCGGTTATAAGGAAAGTCATAGTGCTGAATTTTAGAATCGGTATTAATATGTGTTAGTGAGGATTTTATTCAAGAGACCTCTATGGGGACTGGTGACTCCATTGTGAGCCAAGAGGAGCCCATCATTATCAAGATAACAAGTATATGGACTAATAAGGTTTCGAATCACTTGTATAAATGTAAATGGATATGATAATGAGAAACTACATGTGGATGATTGATTGAGTTAGTAAATTTTGTTGGTATGACTTGGGATTGGGCTACCATATTAATTATAAGTGTAGTTATGTTGTGTGGCATGACTTTAGTTACCTTGTTAGACATATGACAAGATAGTATCAGTGGGGCTAGTAAATTATTGGGTAAAGTATACGAGAGAAGTCTACAGGGGTTGGTTTGAGTGTGAGAATGAGTTTTTTTATGGTGTTTGATTCAGTGACTAGTACGACTTGGGTTGCAAATAATGGATACAACAAGGTCTATGAGAAAGCGAT